>JAEOAD010001755.1:0-143734 GCA_036365145.1 Orientallactaga sibirica | reverse complement strand
GATCAAACTTACCTTGTTTGTGTAATCTAACAAGATGTACAACTTAGTAGATTCACCTCATTTCTAACGTAGTTTGCTCAGAAAACAAACACCTTCATTACGGAACACAGTACAGTGTGAAATAAGCTAGTTCTGTTCTCCGAATGAGTTGCTTTTTTAAGAAGTATCTTCAGTGCAGCAAGAACAAACTTTCCTAGTTTGTGAAATCTAACAAGATGTACAACTTAGTAGATTCACCTCATTTCTAACGTAGTTTGTTTAGAAAACAAACACCTTCATTGCCGAACACAGTACTGTGTGAAATAAGCTAGTTCTGTTCTCGGAATGAGTTGCTTTCTTAACAAGAATCTTCAGTGCAGGAAGATGAAACTTTCCTCGTTTGTGTAATCTAACAAGATGTACAACTTAGCAGATTCACCTCATTTCTAACGTAGTTTCTTTAGAAAACAAACACCTTCATTGCTGAACACAGTACTGTGTGAAATAAGCCCGTTCTGTTCTCCAAATGAGTTGCTTTCTTACGAAGAGTCTTAAGTGCAGCAAGATCAAACTATCCTTGTTTCTGTAATGTAAAATGATGTATAACTTAGTAGATTAGCTTCATTTCTAAAGTACTTTGTTTAGAAAACAAACCCCTTCATTTCTGAACACTGTACTGTGTGAAATAAGCTAGTTCTGTTCTCCAAATGAGTTGCTTTTTTAAGAAGTATCTTCAGTGCAGCAAGATCAAACTTTCCTAGTTTGTGTAATCAAACAAGATGTACAACTTAGTAGATTCACCTCATTTCTAATGTAGTTTCTTTAGAAAACAAACACCTTCATTGCCCAACACAGTACTGTCTGAAATAAGGCCGTTCTGCTCTCTGAATGAGTTGCTTTCTTACGAAGAATCTTCAGTGCAGCAAGGTCAAACTTACCTTGTTTGTGTAATCTAACAAGATGTACAACATAGTAGATTCACCTCATTTGTAACATAGTTTGTTTAGAAGACAAACACCTTCATTTCCGAACACAGTACTGTGTGAAAAAAGGCCGTTCTGTTCTCCAAATGAGTTGCTTTCTTACGAAGAGTCTTAAGTGCAGCAAGATCAAACTTTCCTAGTTTCTGTAATGTAACATGATGTACAACTTAGTAGATTAGCTTCATTTCTAAAGTAGTTTGTTTAGAAAACAAACCCCTTCATTTCTGAACACTGTACTGTGTGAAATAAGCTAGTTCTGTTCTCCGAATGAGTTGCTTTTTTAAGAAGTATCTTCAGTGCAGCAAGATCAAACTTTCCTAGTTTGTGTAATCTAACAAATGTACAATTTAGTAGATTCACCTCATTTCCAACGTAGTTTGTTTAGAAAACAAACACCTTCATTGCCGAACACAGGACTGTGTGAAATAAGCTCGTTCTGTTCTCGGAATGAGTTGTTTTCTTAAGAAGAATCTTCAGTGCAGGAAGATCAAACTTTCCTAGTTTGTGTAATCTAACAAGATGTACAACTTAGAAGATTCACCTCATTTCTAACGTAGTTTGTTTAGAAAACAAACACCTTCATTGCCGAACACAGTACTGTGTGAAATAAGGCGGATCTGTTCTCCGAATGAGTTGCTTTCTTACGAAGAGCCTTAAGTGCAGCAAGATCAAACTTTCCTAGTTTCTGTAATGTAACATGATGTACAACGTAGTAGATTAGCTTCATTTCTAAAGCAGTTTCTTTAGAAAACAAACCCCTTCCTTCCTGAACACTGTACTGTGTGAAATAAGCTAGTTCTGTTCTCCGAATGAGTTGCTTTTTTAAGAAGTATCTTCAGTGCAGCAAGATCAAACTTTCCTAGTTTGTGTAATCTAACAAGATGTACAACTTAGTAAATTCACCTCATTTCTAACATAGTTTGTTTAGACAACAAACACCTTCATTGCCAAACAGTACTGTGTGAAATAAGGCCGTTCTGTTCTCTGAATGAGTTGCTTTCTTACGAAGAGTCTTCAGTGCAGCAAGATCAAACTTACCTTGTTTGTGTAATCTAACAAGATGTACAACTTAGTAGATTCACCTCATTTCTAACGTAGTTTGTTTAGAAAACAAACACCATCATTACGGAACACAGTACAGTGTGACATAAGCTAGTTCTGTTCTCCGAATGAGTTGCTTTCTTACGAAGAGTCTTAAGTGCAGCAAGATAAAACTTTCCTAGTTGCTGTAATGTAACATGATGTACAATTTAGTAGATTAGCTTCATTTCTAAAGTAGTTTGTTTAGAAAACAAACCCCTTCATTTCTGAACAACATACTGTGTGAAATAAGCTAGTTCTGTTCTCCAAATGAGTTGTTTTTTAAGAAGTATCTTCAGTGCAGAAAGATCAAACTTTCCTAGTTTGTGTAATCTAACAAGATGTACAACTTAGTAGATTCACCTCATTTCTAACGTAGTTTGTTTAGAAAACAAACACCTTCATTGCCGAACACAGGACTGTGTGAAATAAGCTTGTTCTGTTCTCGGAATGAGTTGCTTTCTTAACAAGAATCTTCAGTGCAGGAATATCAAACTTTCCTAGTTTGTGTAATCTAACAAGATATACAACTTAGTAGATTCACCTCATTTCTAACGTAGTTTATTTACAAAACAAACACCTTCATTGCCGAACACAGTACTGTGTGAAATAAGGCCGTTCTGTTCTATGAATGAGTTCCTTTCTTACGAAGAGTATTCAGTGCAGCAAGATCAAACTTACCTTGTTTGTGTAATCTAACAAGATGTACAACTTAGTAGATTCACCTCATTTCTAACGTAGTTTGCTCAGAAAACAAACACCTTCATTACGGAACACAGTACAGTGTGAAATAAGCTAGTTCTGTTCTCCGAATGAGTTGCTTTTTTAAGAAGTATCTTCAGTGCAGCAAGAACAAACTTTCCTAGTTTGTGAAATCTAACAAGATGTACAACTTAGTAGATTCACCTCATTTCTAACGTAGTTTGTTTAGAAAACAAACACCTTCATTGCCGAACACAGTACTGTGTGAAATAAGCTAGTTCTGTTCTCGGAATGAGTTGCTTTCTTAACAAGAATCTTCAGTGCAGGAAGATGAAACTTTCCTCGTTTGTGTAATCTAACAAGATGTACAACTTAGCAGATTCACCTCATTTCTAACGTAGTTTCTTTAGAAAACAAACACCTTCATTGCTGAACACAGTACTGTGTGAAATAAGCCCGTTCTGTTCTCCAAATGAGTTGCTTTCTTACGAAGAGTCTTAAGTGCAGCAAGATCAAACTATCCTTGTTTCTGTAATGTAAAATGATGTATAACTTAGTAGATTAGCTTCATTTCTAAAGTACTTTGTTTAGAAAACAAACCCCTTCATTTCTGAACACTGTACTGTGTGAAATAAGCTAGTTCTGTTCTCCGAATGAGTTGCTTTTTTAAGAAGTATCTTCAGTGCAGCAAGATCAAACTTTCCTAGTTTGTGTAATCAAACAAGATGTACAACTTAGTAGATTCACCTCATTTCTAATGTAGTTTCTTTAGAAAACAAACACCTTCATTGCCCAACACAGTACTGTCTGAAATAAGGCCGTTCTGCTCTCTGAATGAGTTGCTTTCTTACGAAGAATCTTCAGTGCAGCAAGGTCAAACTTACCTTGTTTGTGTAATCTAACAAGATGTACAACATAGTAGATTCACCTCATTTGTAACATAGTTTGTTTAGAAGACAAACACCTTCATTTCGAACACAGTACTGTGTGAAAAAGGCCGTTCTGTTCTCCAAATGAGTTGCTTTCTTAACAAGAGTCTTAAGTGCAGCAAGATCAAACTATCCTTGTTTCTGTAATGTAAAATGATGTATAACTTAGTAGATTAGCTTCATTTCTAAAGTACTTTGTTTAGAAAACAAACCTTCATTTCTGAACACTGTACTGTGTGAAATAAGCTAGTTCTGTTCTCGAATGAGTTGCTTTTTAAGAAGTATCTTCAGTGCAGCAAGATCAAACTTTCCTAGTTTGTGTAATCTAACAAATGTACAATTTAGTAGATTCACCTCATTTCAAACGTAGTTTGTTTAGAAAACAAACACCTTCATTGCCGAACACAGGACTGTGTGAAATAAGCTCGTTCTGTTCTCGAATGAGTTGTTTTCTTAAGAAGAATCTTCAGTGCAGGAAGATCAAACTTTCCTAGTTTGTGTAATCTAACAAGATGTACAACTTAGAAGATTCACCTCATTTCTAACGTAGTTTGTTTAGAAAACAAACACCTTCATTGCGAACACAGTACTGTGTGAAATAAGGCCCGATTCTGTTCTCCGAATGAGTTGCTTTCTTACGAAGAGTCTTAAGTGCAGCAAGATCAAACTTTCCTAGTTTCTGTAATGTAACATGATGTACAACGTAGTAGATTAGCTTCATTTCTAAAGCAGTTTCTTTAGAAAACAAACCCCTTCCTTCCTGAACACTGTACTGTGTGAAATAAGCTAGTTCTGTTCTCCGAATGAGTTGCTTTTAAGAAGTATCTTCAGTGCAGCAAGATCAAACTTTCCTAGTTTGTGTAATCTAACAAGATGTACAACTTAGTAAATTCACCTCATTTCTAACATAGTTTGTTTAGACAACAAACACCTTCATTAAGCAAACACTACTGTGTGAAATAAGGCCGTTCTGTTCTCTGAATGAGTTGCTTTCTTACGAAGAGTCTTCAGTGCAGCAAGATCAAACTTACCTTGTTTGTGTAATCTAACAAGATGTACAACTTAGTAGATTCACCTCATTTCTAACGTAGTTTGTTTAGAAAACAAACACCATCATTACGGAACACAGTACAGTGTGAAATAAGCTAGTTCTGTTCTCCGAATGAGTTGCTTTCTTACGAAGAGTCTTAAGTGCACCAAGATAAAACTTTCCTAGTTGCTGTAATGTAACATGATGTACAATTTAGTAGATTAGCTTCATTTCTAAAGTAGTTTGTTTAGAAAACAAACCCCTTCATTTCTGAACACCATACTGTGTGAAATAAGCTAGTTCTGTTCTCCAAATGAGTTGTTTTTTTAAGAAGTATCTTCAGTGCAGAAAGATCAAACTTTCCTTGTTTGTGTAATCTAACAAGATGTACAACTTAGTAGATTCACCTCATTTCTAACGTAGTTTGTTTAGAAAACAAAAACCTTCATTGCCGAACACAGTACTGTGTGAAATAAGCTAGTTCTGTTCTCGGGATGAGTTGCTTTCTTAAGAATCTTCAGTGCAGGAAGATGAAACTTTCCTAGTTTGTGTAATCTAACAAGATGTACAATTTAGAAGATTCACCTCATTTCTAACGTAGTTTGTTTAGAAAACAAACACCTTCATTGCCAAACACAGTACTGTGTGAAATAAGGCCGTTCTGCTCTCTGAATGCGTTGCTTTCTTACGAACAGTCTTCAGTGCAGCAAGATCAAACTTACCGTGTTTGTGTAATCTAAAAAGATGTACAACTTAGTAGATTCACCTCATTTCTAACGTAGTTTGTTTAGAAAACAAAGACCTTCATTGCCGAACACAGTACTGTGTGAAATAAGGCCGTTCTGTTCTCCAAATGAGTTGCTTTCTTACGAAGAGTCTTAAGTGCACCAAGATCAAACTTTCCTAGTTTCTGTAATGTAACATGATGTACAACTAAGTCTATTAGCTTCATTTCTAAAGTAGTTTGTTTAGAAAACAAACCCCTTCATTCCTCTACACTGTACTGTGTGAAATGAGCTAGTTCTGTTCTCCGAATGAGTTGCTTTTTTAAGAAGTATCTTCAGTGCAGCAAGATCAAACTTACCTAGTTTCTGTAATCAAACAAGTTGTACAACTTAGTAGATTCACCTCATTTGTAATGTAGTTTGTTTAGAAAACAAACACCTTCATTGCCTAACAGAGGACTGTGTGAAATAAGCTTGTTCTGTTCTCGGAATGAGATGCTTTCTTAACAAATATCTTCAGTGCAGGAAGATCAAACTGTCCTATTGTGTGTAATCTAACAAGATGTACAACTTAGTAGATTCACCTCCTTTCTATCGTAGTTTCTTTAGAAAACAAGCACCTTCATTTCCGAACACAGTACTGTGTGAAATAAGTCCGTTCTGTTCTCCAATTGAGTTGCTTTCTTACGAAGAGTCTTAAGTGCAGGAAGATGAAACTTTCCTAGTTTGTGTAATCTAACAAGATGTACAACTTAGTAGATTCACCTCATTTCTAACGTAGTTTCTTTAGAAAACAAACACCTTCATTACCGAACACAGTACTGTGTGAAATAAGGCCGTTCTGCGCTCTGAATGAGTTGCTTTCTTACGAAGAGTCTTCAGTGCAGCAAGATCAAACTTACCTCGTTTGTGTAATCTAACAAGTTGTACAACATAGTAGATTCACCTCATTTGTAACGTAGTTTGTTTAGAAAACAAACACCTTCATTGCCGAACACACTCCTGTGTGAAAAATGGCCGTTCTGTTTTCCAAATGAGTTGCTTTCTTACGAAGAGTCTTAAGTGCAGCAAGATCAAACTTTCCTAGTTTCTGTAATGTAACATGAGGTACAACTTAGTAGATTAGCTTCATTTCTAAAGTAGTTTGTTGAGAAAACAAACCCCTTCATTTCTGAACACTGTACTGTGTGAAATAAGCTAGTTCTGTTCTCCGAATGAGTTGCTTTTTAAGAAGTATCTTCATTGCAGCAAGATCAAACTTTCCTAGTTTGTGTAATCTAACAAGATGTACAACTTAGTAGATTCACCTCATTTCCAACGTAGTTTCTTTAGAAAACAAACACCTTCATTGCCGAACACAGGACTGTGTGAAATAAGCTAGTTCTATTCTCGGAATGAGTTGTTTTCTTAAGAAGAATCTTCAGTGCAGGAAGATCAAACTTTCCTAGTTTGTGTAATCTAACAAGATGTACAACTTAGAAGATTCACCTCATTTCTAACGTAGTTTGTTTAGAAAACAAACACCTTCATTGCCGAACACAGTACTGTGTGAAATAAAGGCGGTTCTGTTCTCTGAATGAGTTGCTTTCTTACGAAGAGTCTTAAGTGCAGCAAGATCAAACTTTCCTAGTTTCTGTAATGTAACATGATGTACAACTTAGTAGATTAGCTTCATTTCTAAAGCAGTTTGTTTAGAAATCAAACCCCTTCCTTTCTGAACACTGTACTGTGTGAAATAAGCTAGTTCTGTTCTCCGAATGAGTTGCTTTTTTAAGAAGGATCTTCAGTGCAGCAAGATCAAACTTTCCTAGTTTGTGTAATCTAACAAGATGTACAACTTAGTAGATTCACCTCATTTCTAACATAGTGTGTTTAGACAACAAACACCTTCATTGCCAAACTCAGTACTGTGTGAAATAAGGCCGTTCTGTTCTCTGAATGAGTTGCTTTCTTACGAAAAATCTTCAGAGCAGCAAGATCAAACTTACCTTGTTTGTGTAATCTAACAAGATGTACAACTTAGTAGATTCACCTCATTTCTAACGTAGTTTGTTTAGAAAACAAACACCATCATTACGGAACACAGTACAGTGTGAAATAAGCTAGTTCTGTTCTCAGAATGAGTTGCTTTCTTACGAAGAGTCTTAAGTGCAGCAAGATAAAACTTTCCTAGTTGCTGTAATGTAACATGATGTACAATTTAGTAGATTAGATTCATTTCTAAAGTAGTTTGTTTAGAAAACAAACCCCTTCATTTCTGAACACCATACTGTATGAAATAAGCTAGTTCTGTTCTCCGAATGAGTTGTTTTTTTAAGAAGTATCTTCAGTGCAGCAAGATCAAACTTTCCTAGTTTGTGTAATCTAACAAGATGTACAACTTAGTAGATTCACCTCATTTCTAACGTAGTTTGTTTAGAAAACAAAAACCTTCATTGCCGAACACAGTAATGTGTGAAATAAGCTAGTTCTGTTCTCGGGATGAGTTGCTTTCTTAAGAATCTTCAGTGCAGGAAGATGAAACTTTCCTAGTTTGTGTAATCTAACAAGATGTACAACTTAGAAGATTCACCTCATTTCTAACGTAGTTTGTTTAGAAAACAAACACCTTCATTGCCGAACACAGTACTGTGTGAAATAAGGCCGTTCTGCTCTCTGAATGAGTTGCTTTCATACGAAGAGTCTTCAGTGCAGCAAGATCAAACTTACCTTGTTTGTGTAATCTAAAAAGACGTACAACTTAGTAGATTCACCTCATTTCTAACGTAGTTTGTTTAGAAAACAAAGACCTTCATTGCCGAACACAGTACTGTGTGAAATAAGGCCGTTCTGTTCTCCAAATGAGTTGCTTTCTTACGAAGAGTCTTAAGTGCACCAATATCAAACTTTCTAGTTTCTGTAATGTAACATGATGTACAACTTAGTAGATTAGCTTCATTTCTAAAGTAGTTTGTTTAGAAAACAAACCCCTTCATTTCTGAACACTGTACTGTGTGAAATGAGCTAGTTCTGTTCCCAAATGAGTTGCTTTTTAAGAAGTATCTTCAGTGCAGCAAGATCAAACTTACCTAGTTTGTGTAATCTAACAAGTTGTACAACTTAGTAGATTCACCTCATTTGTAATGTAGTTTTTTTAGAAAACAAATACCTTCATTGCCGAACACAGGACTGTGTGAAATAAGCTTGTTCTGTTCTCGGAATGAGATGCTTTCTTCACAAATATCTTCAGTGCAGGAAGATCAATCTTTCCTATTTTGTGTAATCTAACAAGATGTACAACTTAGTAGATTCACCTCATTTCTATCGTAGTTTCTTTAGAAAACAAGCACCTTCATTTCCGAACAGAGTACTGTGTGAAATAAGTCCGTTCTGTTCTCCAATTGAGTTGCTTTCTTACGAAGAGTCTTAAGTGCAGGAAGATGAAACTTTCCTAGTTTGTGTAATCTAACAAGATGTACAACTTAGTAGATTCACCTCATTTCTAACGTAGTTTCTTTAGAAAACAAACACCTTCATTGCCGAACACAGTACTGTGTGAAATAAGGCTGTTCTGCGCTCTGAATGAGTTGCTTTGTTACAAAGAGTCTTCAGTGCAGCAAGATCAAACTTACCTTGTTTGTGTAATCTAACAAGTTGTACAACTTAGTAGATTCACCTCATTTCTAACGTAGTTTGTTTAGAAAACAAACACCTTCATTACGGAACAAAGTACTGTGTGAAATAAGCTAGTTCTGTTCTCCGAATGAGTTTCTTTCTTATGAAGAGTCTTAAGTGCAGCAAGATCAAACTTTCCTAGTTGCTGTAATGTAACATGATGTACAATTTAGTAGATTAGCTTCATTTCTAAAGACGTTTGTTTAGAAAACAAACCCCTTTCATTTAGGAACACAGTACTGTGTGAAATAAGTTAGTTCTGTTCTCCGAATGGGTTCCTTTTTAAGAAGTATCTTCAGGGCAGAAAGATGAAACTTTCCTAGTTTGTGTAATCTAACAAGATGTACAACTTAGTAGATTCACCTCATTTCTAATGTAGTTTCTTTAGAAAACAAACACCTTCATTGCCGAACACAGTACTGTGTGAAATAAGGCTGTTCTGCTCTGTGAATGAGTTGCTTTCTTACGAAGAGTCTTCAGTGCAGCAAGATCAAACTTACCTTGTTTGTGTTATCTAACAAGATGTACAACATAGTAGATTCACCTCATTTGTAACGTAGTTTGTTTAGAAAACAAACACCTTCATTGCCGAACACACTCCTGTGTGAAAAATGGCCGTTCTGTTTTCCAAATGAGTTGCTTTCTTCTGAAGAGTCTTAAGTGCAGCAAGATCAAACTTTCCTAGTTTCTGTAATGTAACATGAGGTACAACTTAGTAGATTAGCTTCATTTCTAAAGTAGTTTGTTGAGAAAACAAACCCCTTCATTTCTGAACACTGTACTGTGTGAAATAAGCTAGTTCTGTTCTCCGAATGAGTTGCTTTTTAAGAAGTATCTTCAGTGCAGCAAGATCAAACTTTCTAGTTTGTGTAATCTAACAAGATGTACAACTTAGTAGATTCACCTCATTTCCAACGTAGTTTCTTTAGAAAACAAACACCTTCATTGCCGAACACAGGACTGTGTGAAATAAGCTAGTTCTGTTCTCGGAATGAGTTGTTTTCTTAAGAAGAATCTTCAGTGCAGGAAGATCAAACTTTCCTAGTTTGTGTAATCTAACAAGATGTACAACTTAGAAGATTCACCTCATTTCTAACGTAGTTTGTTTAGAAAACAAACACCTTCATTGCCGAACACAGTACTGTGTGAAATAAGGCGGTTCTGTTCTCTGAATGAGTTGCTTTCTTACGAAGAGTCTTAAGTGCAGCAAGATCAAACTTTCCTAGTTTCTGTAATGTAACATGATGTACAACTTAGTAGATTAGCTTCATTTCTAAAGCAGTTTGTATAGAAATCAAACCCCTTCCTTTCTGAACACTGTACTGTGTGAAATAAGCTAGTTCTGTTCTCCGAATGAGTTGCTTTTTTAAGAAGTTTCTTCAGTGCAGCAAGAATAAACTTTCCTAGTTTGTGTAATCTAACAAGATGTACAACTTAGTAGATTCACCTCATTTCTAACATAGTGTGTTTAGACAGCAAACACCTTCATTGCCAAACACAGTACTGTGTGAAATAAGGCCGTTCTGTTCTCTGAATGAGTTGCTTTCTTACGAAAAATCTTCAGAGCAGCAAGATCAAACTTACCTTGTTTGTGTAATCTAACAAGATGTACAACTTAGTAGATTCACCTCATTTCTAACGTAGTTTGTTTAGAAAACAAACACCATCATTACGGAACACAGTACAGTGTGAAATAAGCTAGTTCTGTTCTCAGAATGAGTTGCTTTCTTACAAAGAGTCTTAAGCGCAGCAAGATCAAACTTTCCTAGTTGCTGTAATGTAACATGATGTACAATTTAGTAGATTAGCTTCAATTCTAAAGTAGTTTGTTTAGAAAACAAACCCCTTCATTTTTGAACACTGTACTGTGTGAAATAAGCTAGTTTTGTTCTCCGAATAAGTTGCTTTTTTAAGAAGTATCTTCAGTGCTGCAAGATCAAACTTTCCTAGTTTGTGTAATCTAACAAGCTGTACAACTTAGTAGATTCACCTCATTTCTAACGTAGTTTCTTTAGAAATCAAACACCTTCATTGCGGAACAGAGGACTGTGTGAAATAAGCTAGTTCTGTTCTCGGAATGAGTTGCTTTCTTAACAAGAATCTTCAGTGCAGGAAGATCAAACGTGACTAGTTTGTGTAATCTAACAAGATTTGCAACTTACTAGATTCACCTCATTTCTATCATAGTTTCTTTAGAAAACAAGCAACTTCATAGCCGAACCCAGTACTGTGTGAAATAAGCCCGTTCTGTTCTCCAAATGAGTTGCTTTCTTACGAAGAGTCTTAAGTGCAGCAAGATCAAACTTTCCTAGTTTCTGTAATGTAACATGATGTACAATTTAGTACACTAGCTTCATTTCTAAAGTAGTTTGTTTAGAAAACAAACCCCTTCATTTCTGAACACTGTACTGTGTGAAATAAGCTAGTTCTATTCTCCGAATGAGTTGCTTTTTTAAGAAGTATCTTCAGTGCAGCAAGATCACACTTTCCTAGTTTGTGTAATCTAACAAGATGTACAACTTAGTAGATTCAGCTCATTTCTAACGTAGTTTGTTTAGAAAACAAACACGTTCATTGCCGAACACAGTACTGTGTGAAATAAGCTAGTTCTGTTCTCGGAATGAGTTGCTTTTTTAAGAAGTATCTTCAGTGCAGCAAGATGAAACTTTCCTATTTTTTTGTAATCTAACAAGATGTACAACTTAGTAGATTCACCTCATTTCTAACGTAGTTTCTTTAGAAAACAAACACATTCATTGCCGAACACAGTACTGTGTGAAATAAGGCCGTTCTGTTCTCTGAATGAGTTGCTTTCTTACGAAGAGTCTTCAGTGCAGCAAGATCAAACTTACCTTGTTTGTGTAATCTAACAAGATGTACAACTTAGTAGATTCACCTCATTTCTAACGTAGTTTGTTTAGAATACAAACACCTCCATTACGGAACAAAGTACAGTGTGAAATAAGCTAGTTCTGTTCTCGGAATGAGTTGCTTTCTTAACAAGAATCTTCAGTGCAGGAAGATCAACCTTTACTAGTTTGTGTAATCTAACAAGATGTACAACTTAGTAGATTCACCTCATTTCTAACATAATTTGTTTAGAAAACAAACACCTTCATTGCCGAACACAGTACTGTGTGAAATAAGCCCGTTCTGCTCTCTGAATGAGTTGCTTTCTTACGAAGAGTCTTCAGTGCAGCAAGATCAAACTTATCTTGTTTGTGTAATCTAACAAGATGTACAACTTAGTAGATTCAACTCATTTCTAACGTACTTTGTTTAGAAAACAAACACCTCCATTACGGAACAAAGTACAGTGTGAAATAAGCTAGTTCTGTTCACCGAATGAGTTGCTTTCTTACGAAGAGTCTTAAGTGGAGCAAGATCAAACTTTCCTAGTTGATGTAATGTAACATGATGTACAATTTAGTAGATTAGCTTCATTTCTAAAGTAGTTTGTTTAGAAAACAAACCCCTTCATTTCTGAACACTGTACTGTGTGAAATAAGCTAGTTCTGTTCCCCGAATGAGTTGCTTTTTTAAGAAGTATCTTCAGTACAGCCAGAACATACTTTCCTAGTATGTGTAATCTAAAAAGATGTACAACTTAGTAGATTCACCTCATTTCTAACGTAGTTTCTTTCGAAAACAAACACCTTCATTGCGGAACACAGTACTGTGTGAAATAAACTAGTTCTGTTCTCGGAATGAGTTGCTTTCTTAACTGGAATCTAGAGTGCAGGAAGATCAATTTTTACTAGTTTGTGTAATCTAACAAGATGTACAACTTATTAGATTCACCTCATTTCTAACGTAGTTTGTTTAGAAAACAAACACCTTCATTGCCGAACACAGTACTGTGTGAAATAAGGCCGTTCTGCTCTCTGAATGAGTTGATTTCTCCCGAAGAGGCTTCAGTTCAGCAAGATCAAACTTACCTTGTTTGTATAATCTGACAAGATGTACAACTTAGTAGAGTCACCTCATTTCTAACGTCGTTTGTTTAGAAAACAAACACCTTCATTACAGAACACAGTACTGTGTGAAATAACCAAGTTCTGTTCTCCAAATGAGTTGCTTTCTTACTTAGAGTCTTAAGTGCAGCAAGATCAAACTTTCCTAGTTGCTGTAATGTAACATGATGTACAATTTAGTACATTAGCTTCATTTCTAAAGTAGTTTGTTTAGAAAACAAAACCCTTCATTTCTGAACACTGTACTGTGTGAAATAAGCTAGTTCTGTTCTCCGAATGAGTTGCTTTTTTAAGAACTATCTTCAGTGCAGCAAGATCAATCTTTCCTAGTTTGTGTAATCTAACAAGATGTACAACTTAGTAGATTCACCTCATTTCTAACATAGCTTGTTTAGAAAACAAACACGTTCATTGACGAACACAGTACTGTGTGAAATAAGCTAGTTCTGTTCTCGGAATGAGTTGATTTCTTAACAAGTATCTTCAGTGTAGGAAGATCAAACTTTCTTAGTTTGTGTAACCTAACAAGATGTACAACTTAGTAGATTAAACTCATTTCTATCGTAGTTTCTTTAGAAAACAAACACCTTCATTGCCGAACACAGTACTGTGTGAAATAAGCCCGTTCTGTTTTCCAAATGAGTTGCTTTCTTACGAAGAGTCTTAAGTGCAGCAAGATCAAACTTTCCTAGTTTGTGTAATCTAACAAGATGTACAACTTAGTAGATTCACCTCATTTCTAACATAGTTCGTTTAGAAAACAAGCATCTTCATTGCCGAACACAGTACTGTGTGAAATAAGCTAGTTCTGTTTTCGGAATGAGTTGATTTCTTAACAAGAATCTTCAGTGCAGGAAGATGAAACTTTCCTAGTTTGTGTAATCTAACAAGATGTACAACTTAGTAGATTCACCACATTTCTAACGTAGTTTCTTTAGAAAACAAACACCTTCATTGCCGAACACAGTACTGTGTGAAATAAGCCCGTTCTGTTCTCCAAATGAGTTGCTTTCTTACGAAGAGTCTTAAGTGCAGCAAGATCAAACTTTCCTTGTTTCTGTCATGTAATATGATGTACGACTTAGTAGATTAGCTTCATTTCTAAAGTAGTTCATTTAGAAAACAAACCCCTTCATTTCTGAACACTGTACTGTGTGAAATAAGCTAGTTCTGTTCTCCGAATGAGTTGCTTTCTTACAAAGAGTCTTCAGTGCAGCAATATCAAACTTTCCTAGTTTGTGTAATGTAACATGATGTACAACTTAGTAGATTCACCTCATTTGTAATGTAGTTTGTTTAGAAAACAAACACCTTCATTGCCAAACACAGTACTGTGTGAAATAAGCTAGTTCTGTTCTCGGAATGAGTTGCTTTCTTAACAAGAATCTTCAGTGCAGGAAGATAAACCTTTACTAGTTTGTGTAATCTAACAAGATTTACAACTTAGTAGATTCACCTCATTTCTACCATAGTTTGTTTAGAAAACAAACACCTTCATTGCCGAACACAGTACTGTGTGAAATAAGGCCGTTCTGCTCTCTGAATGAGTTGCTTTCTTACGAAGAGTTTTCACTGCAGCAAGATCAAACTTACCTTGTTTGTGTAATCTAACAAGATGTACAACTGAGTAGATTCACCTCATTTCTAACGTAGTTTGTTTAGAAAACAAACACCTTCATTACGGAACACAGTACTGTGTGAAATAAGCTAGTTCTGTTCTCCGAATGAGTTGCTTTCTAACGAAGAGTCTTAAGTGCAGCAAGATCAAACTTTCCTAGTTGCTGTAATGTAACATGATGTACACTTTAGTAGATTAGATTCATTTCTAAAGTAGTTTGTTTAGAAAACAAAACCCTTCATTTTTGAACACTGTACTGTGTGAAATAAGCTAGTTCTGTTCTCCGAATCAGTTGCTTTTTTAAGAAGTATCTTCAGTGCTGCAAGATCAAACTTTCCTAGTTTGTGTAATCTAACAAGATGTACAACTTAGTAGATTCACCTCATTTCTAATGTAGTTTCTTTAGAAAACAAACAGCTTCATTGCCGAACACAGTACTGTGTGAAATAAGCCCGTTCTGTTCTCTGAATGAGTTGCTTTGTAACGAAGAGTCTTCAGTGCAGCAAGATCAAACTTACCTTGTTTGTGTAATCTAACAAGATGTACAACTTAGTAGATTCAACTCATTTCTAACGTACTTTGTTTAGAAAACAAACACCTTCATTACGGACCAAAGTACTGTGTGAAATAAGCTAGTTCTGTTCTCGGAATGAGTTGCTTTCTTACGAAGAGTCTTAAGTGCAGCAAGATCAAACTTTCCTAGTTGCTGTAATGTAACATGATGTACAATTTAGTAGGTTAGCTTCATTTCTAAAGTAGTTTGTTGAGAAAACAAACCCCTTCATTTCTGAACACAGTATTGTGTGAAATAAGCTAATTCTGTTCTCGGAATGAGTTGCTTTTTTAAGAAGTATCTTCAGTGCAGCAAGATGAAACTTTCCTAGTTTGTGTAATCTAACAACCTGTACAACTTAATAGATTCACCTCATTTCTAACGTAGTTTCTTTAGAAAACAAACACCTTCATTGTCGAACACAGTACTGAGTGAAATAAGGCCGTTCTGCTCTCTGAATGAGTTGCTTTCTTACGAAGAGTCTTCAGTGCAGCAAGATCAAACTTACCTTGTTTGTGTGATCTAACAAGATGTACAACTTAGTAGATTCACCTCATTTCTAACGTAGTTTGTTTAGAAAACAAACACCTTCATTGCGGAACAAAGTACAGTGTGAAATAAGCTATTTCTGTTCTCCGAATGAGTTGCTTTCTTACGAAGAGTCTTAAGTGCAGCAAGATCAAACTTTCCTAGTTGCTGTAATGTAACATGATGTACAATTTAGTAGATTAGCTTCATTTCTAAAGTAGTTTGTATAGAAAACAAACCCCTTCATTTCTGAACACTGTACTGTGTGAAATAAGCTAGTTCTGTTTTCCGAATGAGTTGCTTTTTTAAGAAATATCGTCAGTGCAGCAAGATCAAACTTTCTTAGTTTGTGTAATGTAACAAAGTATACAACTTAGTAGATTCACCTCATTTCTAACGTCGTTTGTCAGGAAACAAACACCTTCATTGCCAAACACAGTACTGTGTGAAATAAGATAGTTCTGTTCTCGGAATGAGTTGCTTTTTTAAGAAGTATCTTCAGTGCAGCAAGATCAAACTTACCTTGTTTGTGTAATCTAACAAGATGTACAACTTAGTAGATTCACCTCATTTCTAACGTAGTTTCTTTAGAAAACAAACACCTTCATTGCCGAACACAGTACTGTATGAAATTAGGCCGTTCTGCTCTCTGAATGAGTTGCTTTCTTACGAAGAGTCTTCAGTGCAGCAAGATCACACTTACCTTGTTTGTGTAATCTAAAAAGATGTACAACTTAGGAGATTCACCTCATTTCTACCGTAGTTTGTTTAGAAAACAAACACCTTCATTACGGAACAAAGTACTGTGTGAAATAAGCTAGTTCTGTTCTCCGAATGAGTTGCTTTCTTAGGAAGAGTCTTAAGTGCAGCAAGATCAAACTTTCCTAGTTGCTGTAATGTAACATGATGTTCAATTTAGTAGATTAGCTTCATTTCAAAAGTAGTTTGTTTAGAAAACAAAACTCTTCATTTTTGAACACTGTACTGTGTGAAATAAGCTAGTTCTGTTCTCCGAATAAGTTGCTTTTTTAAGAAGTATCTTCAGTGCAGCAAGATCAAAAGTTCCTAGTTTGTGTAATCGAACAAGATGTACAATTGAGTAGATTCACCTCATTTCTATCGTAGTTTCTTTAGAAATCAAGCCCTTCATTGCCGAACACAGTACTGTGTGAAATAAGCCCGTTCTGTTCTCCAAATGAGTTGCTTTCTTACGAAGAGTCTTAAGTGCAGCAAGATCAAACTATCCTTGTTTCTGTAATGTAACATGATGTACAACTTAGTAGATTAGCTTCATTTCTAAAGTAGTTTGTTTAGAAAACAAACCCCTTTATTTCTGAACACTGTACTGTGTGAAATAAGCTAGTTTTGTTCTCCGAATGAGTTGCTTTTTTAAGAAGTATCTTCAGGGTAGCAAGATCAAACTTTCCTACTTTGTGTAATCTAATAAGATGTACAACTTAGTAGATTCACCTCATTTCTAACGTAGTTTGTTTAGAAAACAAACACCTTCATTGCCGAACACAGTACTGTCTGAAATAAGCTAGTTCTGTTCTCGGAATGAGTTGCTTTCTTAACAAGAATCTTCAGTGCAGGAAGATCAAACGTGACTAGATTGTTTAATCTAAGAAGATGTACAACTTAGTAGATTCACCTCATTTCTAACGTAGTTTCTTTAGAAAACAAACACCTTCATTGCAGAACACAGTACTGTGTGAAATAAGGCCGTTCTGTTCTCTGAATGAGTTGCTTTCTTACGAAGAGTCTTCAGTGCAGCAAGATCAAACTTACCTTGTTTGTGTAATCTAACTAGCTGTACAACTTATTAGATTCACCTCATTTCTAACATAGTTTGTTTAGAAAACAACACCTTCATTACAGAACAAAGTACAGTGTGAAATAAGCTAGTTCTGTTGTCCGAATGAGTTGCTTTCTTACGAAGAGTCTTAAGTGCAGCAAGATCAAACTTTCCTAGTTGCTGTAATGTAACATGATGTACAATTTAGTAGATTAGCTTCATTTCTAAAGTAGTTTGTTTAGTAAACAAACCCCTTCATTTCTGAACACTGTAATGTGTGAAATAAGCTACTTCTGTTCTCCGAATGAGTTGCTTTTTTAAGAAGTATCTTCAGTGCAGCAAGAACAAACTTTCCTAGTTTATGTAATCTAACAAGATGTACAACTTAGTAGATTCACCTCATTTCTAACGTAGTTTCTTTAGAAAACAAACACCTTCATTGCCGAACACAGTACTGTGTGAAATAAGCACGTTCTATTCTCCGAATGAGTTGCTTTCTTACGAAGAGTCTTAAGTGCAGCAAGATCAAACTTTCCTAGTTGCTGTAAGGTAACATGATGTACAATTTAGTAGATTAGCTTCATTTCTAAAGTAGTTTGTTTAGAAAACAAACCCCTTCATTTCTGAACACTGTAGTGTGTGAAATAAGCTAGTTCTGTTTTCCGAATGAGTTGCTTTTTTAAGAAGTATCTTCAGTGCAGCAAGATCAAACTTTCTTAGTTTGTGTAATGTAACAAAGTATACAACTTAGTAGATTCACCTCATTTCTAACGTCGTTTGTCAGGAAACAAACACCTTCATTGCCGAACACAGTACTGTGTGAAATAAGATAGTTCTGTTCTCGGAATGAGTTGCTTTTTTAAGAAGTATCTTCAGTGCAGCAAGATCAAACTTACCTTGTTTGTGTAATCTAACAAGATGTACAACTTAGTAGATTCACCTCATTTCTAACGTAGTTTCTTTAGAAAACAAACACCTTCATTGCCGAACACAGTACTGTATGAAATTAGGCCGTTCTGCTCTCTGAATGAGTTGCTTTCTTACGAAGAGTCTTCAGTGCAGCAAGATCAAACTTACCTTGTTTGTGTAATCTAAAAAGATGTACAACTTAGTAGATTCACCTCATTTCTACCGTAGTTTGTTTAGAAAACAAACACCTTCATTACGGAACAAAGTACTGTGTGAAATAAGCTAGTTCTGTTCTCCCAATGAGTTGCTTTCTTAGGAAGAGTCTTAAGTGCAGCAAGATCAAACTTTCCTAGTTGCTGTAATGTAACATGATGTACAATTTAGTAGATTAGCTTCATTTCAAAAGTAGTTTGTTTAGAAAACAAAACCCTTCATTTTTGAACACTGTACTGTGTGGAATAAGCTAATTCTGTTCTCCGAATCAGTTGCTTTTTTAAGAAGTATCTTCAGTGCAGCAAGATCAAACTTTCCTAGTTTGTGTAATCTAACAAGATGTACAATTGAGTAGATTCACCTCATTTCTATCGTAGTTTCTTTAGAAAACAAGCCCTTCATTGCCGAACACAGTACTGTGTGAAATAAGCCCGTTCTGTTCGCCAAATGAGTTGCTTTCTTACGAAGAGTCTTAAGTGCAGCAAGATCAAACTATCCTTGTTTCTGTAATGTAACATGATGTACAACTTAGTAGATTAGCTTCATTTCTAAAGTAGTTTGTTTAGAACACAAACCCCTTTATTTCTGAACACTGTACTGTGTGAAATAAGCTAGTTTTGTTCTCCGAATGAGTTGCTTTTTTAAGAAGTATCTTCAGGGCAGCAAGATCAAACTTTCCTACTTTGTGTAATCTAATAAGATGTACAACTTAGTAGATTCACCTCATTTCTAACGTAGTTTGTTTAGAAAACAAACACCTTCATTGCCGAACACAGTACTGTCTGAAATAAGCTAGTTCTGTTCTCGGAATGAGTTGCTTTCTTAACAAGAATCTTCAGTGCAGGAAGATCAAACGTGACTAGATTGTGTAATCTAACAAGATGTACAACTTAGTAGATTCACCTCATTTCTAACGTAGTTTCTTTAGAAAACAAAGACCTTCATTGCCGAAAACAGTACTGTGTGAAATAAAGCCGTTCTGTTCTCCGAATGAGTTGCTTTTTTAAGAAGTATCTTCAGTGCAGCAAGATCAAACTTACCTTGTTTGTGTAATCTAACAAGATGTACAACTTAGTAGATTCACGTCATTTCTAACGTAGTTTGTTTAGAAAACAAACACCTTCATTACGGAACAAAGTACAGTGTGAAATAAGCTAGTTCTGTTCTCCGAATGAGTTGCTTTCTAACGAAGAGTCTTAAGTGCAGCAAGATCAAACTTTCCTAGTTGCTGTAATGTAACATGATGTACAATTTAGTAGATTAGCTTCATTTCTAAAGTAGTTTGTTTAGAAAACAAAACCCTTCATTTTTGAACACTGTACTGTGTGAAATAAGCTAGTTCTGTTCTCCGAATCAGTTGCTTTTTTAAGAAGTATCTTCAGTGCAGCAAGATGAAACTTTCCTAGTTTGTGTAATCTAACACGCTGTACAACTTAGTAGATTCACCTCGTTTCTAACGTAGTTTGTTTAGAAATCAAACACCTTCATTGCCGAACACAGTACTGTGTGAAATAACGTAGTTCTGTTCTCGGAATGAGTTGCTTTCTTAAAAGAATCTTCAGTGCAGGAAGATCAAACGTGACTAGTTTGTGTAATCTAACAAGATGTACAAATTTGTAGATTCACCTCATTTCTAACGTAGTTTGTTTAGAAAAGAAACACGTTCATTGCGGAACACAGTACTGTGTGAAATAAGCTAGTTCTGCTCTCGCAATGAGTTGATTTCTTAACAAGAATCTTTTGTTCAGGAAGATCAAACTTTCTTAGTTTGTGTAATCTAACAAGATGTACAACTTAGTAGATTCACCTCATTTCTATCGTAGTTTCTTTAGAAAACAAACACCTTCATTGCCGAACACAGTACTGTGTGAAATAAGCCCGTTCTGTTCTCCAAATGAGTTGCTTTCTTACGAAGAGTCTTAAGTGCAACAAGATCAAACTTTCCTAGTTTCTGTAATGTAACATGTTGTACAACTTAGTAGATTAGCTTCATTTCTAAAGTAGTTTGTTTAGAAAACAAACCCCTTCATTTCTGAACACTGTACTGTGTGAAATAAGCTAGTTCTGTTCTCGGAATGAGTTGCTTTTTTAAGAAGTATCTTCAGTGCAGCAAGATCAAACTTTCCTAGTTTGTGTAATCTAACAAGATGTACAACTTAGTAGATTCACCTCATTTCTAACGTAGTTTGTTTAGAAAACAAACATCTTCATTGCCGAACACAGTACTGTGTGAAAAAAGCTGGTTCTGTTCTCGGAATGACTTGATTTCTTAACAAGAATCTTCAGTGCAGGAAGATGAAACTTTCCTAGTTTGTGTAATCTAACAAGATGTACAACTTAGTAGATTTACCTCATTTCTAACGTAGTTTATTTAGAAAACAAACACCTTCATTTCCGAACACAGTATTGTGTGAAATAAGGCCGTTCTGCTCTCGGAATGAGTTGCTTTCTTACGAAGACTCTTCAGTGCAGCAAGATCAAACTTACCTTGTTTGTGTAATCTAACAAGATGTACAACTTAGTAGATTCACCTCATTTCTAACGTAGTTTGTTTAGAAAACAAACACCTTCATTACGGAACAAAGTACTGTGTGAAATAAGCAAGTTCTGTTCTCCGAATGAGTTGCTTTCTTACGAAGAGTCTAAAGTGCAGCAAGATCAAACTTTCCTAGTTGCTGTAATGTAACATGATGTACAATTTAGTAGATTAGCTTCATTTCTAAAGTAGTTTGTTTAGAAAACAAAACCCTTCATTTCTGAACACTGTACTGTGTGAAATAAGCTAGTTCTGTTCACGGAATGAGTTGATTTCTTAACAAGAATCTTCACTGCAGGAAGATGAAACTTTCCTAGTTTGTGTAATCTAACAAAATGTACAACTTAGTAGATTCACCTCATTTCTAACGTAGTTTGTTTAGAAACAAACACCTACATTGCCGAACACAGTACTGTATGAAATAAGCTAGTTCTGTTCTCGGAATGAGTTGCTTTTTTAAGAAGTGTCTTCAGTGCAGCAAGATGAAACTTTCCTAGTTTTTGTAATCTGACAAGATGTACAACTTAGTAGATTCACCTCATTTCTAACGTAGTTTGTTTAGAAAACAAACACCTTCAATGCCGAACACAGTACTGTGTGAAATAAGGCCGTTCTGTTCTCCAAATGAGTTGCTTTCTTACGAAGAGTCTTAAGTGCAGCAAGATCAAACTTTCCTTGTTTCTGTCATGTAACATGATGTACGACTTAGTAGATTAGCTTCATTTCTAAAGTAGTTCATTTAGAAAACAAACCCCTTCATTTCTGAACACTGTACTGTGTGAAATAAGCTAGTTCTGTTCTCTGAATGAGTTGCTTTTTTAAGAAGTATCATCAGTGCAGCTAGATCAAACTTTCCTAGTTTGTGTAATCTAACAAGATGTACAACTTAGTAGATTCACCTCATTTGTAACGTAGTTTGTTTAGAAAACAAACACCTTCATTGCCGAAAACAGTACTGTGTGAAATAAGCTCGTTCTGTTCTCGGAATGAGTTGCTATCTTAACAAGAAATTTCAGTGCAGGAAGATGAAACTTTCTTAGTTTGTGTAATCTAACAAGATGTACAACTTTGTAGATTCACCTCATTTCTAACGTAGTTTCTTTAGAAAACAAACACCTTCATTGCCGAACACAGTACTGTGTGAAATAGGCTAGTTCTGTTCTCCTAATGAGTTGCTTTCTTACGAAGTCTTAAGTGCAGCAAGATCAAACTTTCCTAGTTGCTGTAATGTAACATGATGTACAATTTAGAAGATTAGCTTCATTTCTAAAGTAGTTTGTTTAGAAAACAAACCCCTTCATTTCTGAACACTGTACTGTGTGAAATAAGCTAGTTCTGTTCTCGAATGAGTTGCTTTTTAAGAACTATCTTCAGTGCAGCAAGATAAAACATTCCTAGTTTGAGTAATCTAACAAGATGTAGAACTTAGTAGATTCAATTCATTTCTAATGTAGCTTGTTTAGAAAACAAACACGTTCATTGCCGAACACAGTACTGTGTGAAATAAGCTAGTTCTGTTCTCGGAATGAGTTGATTTCTTAACAAGAATCTGCAGTCCAGGAAGATCAAACTTTCTTAGTTTGTGTAATCTAACAAGATGTACAACTTAGTAGATTCAACTCATTTCTATCGTACTTTCTTTAGAACACAAACACCTTCATTGCCGAACACAGTACTGTGTGAAATAAGCCCGATCTGTTAAGCCAAATGAGTTGCTTTCTTACGAAGAGTCTTAAGTGCAGCAAGATCAAACTTTCCTAGTTTCTGTAATGTAACATGATGTACAACTTAGTAGATTAGCTTCATTTCTAAAGTAGTTTGTTTAGAAAACAAACCCCTTCATTTCTGAACACTGTACTGTGTGAAATAAAGTAGTTCTGTTCTCCGAATGAGTTGCTTTTTAAGAAGTATCTTCAGTGCAGCAAGATCAAACTTTCCTAGTTTGTGTAATCTAACAAGATGTACAACTTAGTAGAATCACCTCATTTCTAACGTAGTTTGTTTAGAAAACAAACATCTTCATTGCCGAACACAGTACTGTGTGAAATAAGCTAGTTCTGTTCTCGAATGAGTTGATTTCTTAACAAGAATCTTGGTGCAGGAAGATGAAACTTTCCTAGTTTGTGTAATCTAACAAGATGTACAACTTAGTAGATTCACATCATTTCTAACGTAGTTTCTTTAGAAAACAAACACCTTCATTGCCGAACACAGTACTGTGTGAAATAAGCCCGTTCTATTCTCCAAATGAGTTGCTTTCTTACGAAGAGTCTTAAGTGCAGCAAGATCAAACTTTCCTAGTTTCTGTAATGTAACATGATGTACGACTTAGTAGATTAGCTACATTTCTAAAGTAGTTTTTTTAGAAAACAAACCCCTTCATTTCTGAACTCTGTACTGTGTGAAATAAGCTAGTTCTATTCTCCGAATGAGTTGCTTTTTTAAGAAGTATCTTCAGTGCTGCAAGATCAAACTTTCCTAGTTTGTGTAATCTAACAAGCTGTACAACTAAGTAGATTCACCTCATTTCTAACTTAGTTTGTTTAGAAATCAAACACCTTCATTCTCGAACACAGGACTGTGTGAAATAAGCTAGTTCTGTTCTCCGAATGAGTTGCTTTCTTCGAAGAGTCTTAAGTGCAGCAAGATCAAACTTTCCTAGTTTGTGTAATCTAACAAGATGTACAACTTAGTAGATTCACCTTATTTCTAAGAAGTTTGTTTAGAAAACAAACATCTTCATTGCGAAACACAGTACTGTGTGAAATAAGCTAGTTCTGTTCTCGGAATGAGTTGATTTCTTAACAAGAATCTTCAGTGCAGGAAGATGAAACTTTCCTAGTTTGTGTAATCTAACAAGATGTACAACTTAGTAGATTCACCTCATTTCTAACGTAGTTTCGTTAGAAAACAAACACCTTCATTGGCGAACACAGTACTGTGTGAAATAAGCCCGTTCTGTTCTCCAAATGAGTTGCTTTCTTACGAAGAGTCTTAAGTGCAGCAAGATCAAACTTTCCCTGTTTCTGTCATGTAACATGATGTACAACTTAGTAGATTAGCTTCATTTCTAAAGTAGTTCATTTAGAAAACAAACCCCTTCATTTCTGAACACTGTACTGTGTGAAATAAGCTAGTTCTGTTCTCCGAATGAGTTGCTTTTTTAAGAAGTATCTTCAGTCCAGCTAGATCAAACTTTCCTAGTTTGTGTAATCTAACAAGAGGTACAAATTAGTAGATTCACCTCATTTGTAATGTAGTTTGTTTAGAAAACAAACACCTTCATTGCCGAACACAGTACTGTGTGAAATAAGCTAGTTCTATTCTCGGAATGAGTTGCTTTCTTAACAAGAATCTTCAGTGCAGGAAGATCAACCTTTACTAGTTTGTGTAATCTAACAAGATGTACAACTTAGTAGATTCACCTCATTTCTAACATAGTTTGTTTAGAAAACAAACACCTTCATTGCCGAACACAGTACTGTGTGAAATAAGGCCGTTCTGCTCTCTGAATGAGTTGCTTTCTTACGAAGAGTCTTCACTGCAACAAGATCAAACGTACCTTGTTTGTGTAATCTAACAAGATGTACAACTTAGTAGATTCACCTCGTTTCTAACGTAGTTTGTTTAGAAAACAAACACCTTCATTATGGAACACAGTACAGTGTGAAATAAGCTAGTTCTGTTCTCGAATGAGTTGCTTTCTTAAGAAGAGTCTTAAGTGCAGCAAGATCATACTTTCCTAGTTGCTGTAATGTAACATGATGTACAATTTAGTAGATTCGCTTCATTTCTAAAGTAGTTGGTTTAGAAAACAAACACCTTCATTTCTGAACACTGTACTGTGTGAAATAAGCTAGTTCTGTTCTCCGAATGAGTTGCTTTTTTAAGAAGTATCTTCAGTGCAGCAAGAACAAACTTTCCTAGTTTCTGTAATCTAACCAGATGTACAACTTAGTAGATTCACCTCATTTCTAACATAGTTTGTTTAGAAAACAAACACCTTCATTGCCGAACACAGTACTGTGTGAAAAAGCAAGTTCTGTTCTCGGAATGAGTTGCTTTCTTAACAAGAATCTTCAGTGCAGGAAGATGAAACTTTCCTAGTTTGTGAAATCTAACAAGATCTACAACTTAGCAGATTCACTTCATTTCTAACCTAGTTTTTAGAAAACTAACACCTTCATTGACGAACACAGTACTGTGCGAAATAAACCCGTTCTGTTCTCCAAATGAGTTGCTTTCTTACGAAGAGTCTTAAGTGCAGCAAGATCAAACTATCCTTGTTTCTGTAATGTAACATGATGTACAACTTAGTAGATTAGCTTCATTTCTAAAGTAGTTTGTTTAGAAAACAAACCCCTTCATTTCTGAACACTGTACTGTGTGAAATAAGCTAGTTCTGTTCTCGAATGAGTTGCTTTTTAAGAAGTATCTTCAGTGCAGCAACATCAAACTTTCCTAGTTTGTGTAATCTAACACGATGTACAACTTAGTAGATTCACCTCATTTCTAACGTAGTTTGTTTAGAAAACAAACACGTTCATTGCCGAACACAGTACTGTGTGAAATAAGGCCATTCTCCTCTCTGAATGAGTTGCTTTCTTACGAAGAGTCTTCAGTGCAGCAAGATCAAACTTACCTTGTTTGTGTAATCTAACAAGATGTACAACTTAGTAGATTCACCTCATTTCTAACATACTTTGTTTAGAAAACAAACACCTTCATTACGGAACAAAGTACTCTGTGAAATAAGCTAGTTCTGTTCTCCGAATGAGTTGCTTTCTTATGAAGAGTCTTAAATGCAGCAAGATCAAACTTTCCTAGTTGCTGTAATGTAACATGATGTACAATTTAGTAGATTAGCTTCATTTCTAAAGTAGTTTGTTTAGAAAACAAACCCCTTCATTTCTGAACACTGTACTGTGTGAAATAAGCTAGTTCTGTTCTCCGAATGAGTTGCTTTTTTAAGAAGTATCTTCAGTGCAGCAAATCAAACTTTCCTAGTTTGTGTAATCAAACAAGATGTACAACTTAGTAGATTCACCTCATTTCTAACGTAGTTTGTTTAGAAAACAAACACCTTCATTGCCGAACACAGTACTGTGTGAAATAAGGCCGTTCTGCTCTCTGAATGAGTTGCTTTCTTACGAAGAGTCTTCAGTGCAGCAAGATCAAACTTACCTTGTTTGTGTAATCTAACAAGATGTACAAGTTAGTAGATTCACCTCATTTCTAATGTAGTTTCTTTAGAAAACAAACACCTTCATTGCCGAACACAGTACTGTGTGAAGAAAGGCCGTTCTGTTCTCCAAATGAGTTGCTTTCTTACGAAGAGTCTTAAGTGCAGCAAGATCAAACTTTCCTAGTTTCTGTAATGTAACATGATGTACAACTTAGTAGATTAGTTTCATTTCTAAAGTAGTTTGTTTACAAAACAAACCCCTTCATTTCTGAACACTGTACTGTGTGAAATAAGCTAGTTCTGTTCCCCGAATGAGTTGCTTTTTTAAGAAGTTTCTTCAGTGCAGCAAGATCAAACTTTCCTAGTTTGTGTAATCTAACAAGATGTACAACTTAGTAGATTCACCTCATTTCTAACGTAGTTTCTTTAGAAAACAAACACCTTCCATGCCGAACACCGTACTGGGTCAAATAAGCCCGTTCTGTTCTCTGAATGAGTTTCTTTCTTACGAAGAGTGTTAAGTGCAGCAAGATCAAACTTTCCTAGTTGCTGTAATGTAACATGATGTACAACTTAGTAGATTAGCTTCATTTCTAAAGTAGTTTGTTTAGAAAACAAAACCCTTCATTTCTGAACACTGTACTGTGTGAAATAAGCTAGTTCTGTTCTCCGAATGAGTTGCTTTTTTAAGAAGTATCTTCAGTGCAACAAGAACAAACTTTAATAGTTTGTGTAATCTAACAAGATGTACAACTTAGTAGATTCACCTCATTTCTAATGTAGTTTCTTTAGAAAACAAACACCTTCATTGCCGAACACAGTACTGTGTGAAATAAGCCCGATCTGTTCTCTGAATGAGTTGCTTTCTAACGAAGAGTCTTCAGTGCAGCAAGATCAAACTTACCTTGTTTGTGTAATCTAACAAGATGTACAACTTAGTAGATTCAACTCATTTCTAACGTACTTTGTTTAGAAAACAAACACCTTCATTACGGACCAAAGTACTGTGTGAAATAAGCTAGTTCTGTTCTCGGAATGAGTTGCTTTCTTACGAAGAGTCTTAAGTGCAGCAAGATCAAACTTTCCTAGTTGCTGTAATGTAACATGGTGTACAATTTAGTAGGTTAGCTTCATTTCTAAAGTAGTTTGTTGAGAATACAAACCCCTTCATTTCTGAACACAGTATTGTGTGAAATAAGCTAATTCTGTTCTCGGAATGAGTTGCTTTTTTAAGAAGTATCTTCAGTGCAGCAAGATGAAACTTTCCTAGTTTGTGTAATCTAACAAGCTGTACAACTTAATAGATTCACCTCATTTCTAACGTAGTTTCTTTAGAAAACAAACACCTTCATTGTCGAACACAGTACTGAGTGAAATAAGGCCGTTCTGCTCTCTGAATGAGTTGCTTTCTTACGAAGAGTCTTCAGTGCAGCAAGATCAAACTTACCTTGTTTGTGTGATCTAACAAGATGTACAACTTAGTAGATTCACCTCATTTCTAACGTAGTTTGTTTAGAAAACAAACACCTTCATTGCGGAACAAAGTACAGTGTGAAATAAGCTAGTTCTGTTCTCCGAATGAGTTGCTTTCTTACGAAGAGTCTTAAGTGCAGCAAGATCAAACTTTCCTAGTTGCTGTAATGTAACATGATGTACAATTTAGTAGATTAGCTTCATTTCTAAAGTAGTTTGTTTAGAAAACAAACCCCTTCATTTCTGAACACTGTACTGTGTGAAATAAGCTAGTTCTGTTTTCCGAATGAGTTGCTTTTTTAAGAAATATCGTCAGTGCAGCAAGATCAAACTTTCTTAGTTTGTGTAATGTAACAAAGTATACAACTTAGTAGATTCACCTCATTTCTAACGTCGTTTGTCAGGAAACAAACACCTTCATTGCCAAACAAAGTACTGTGTGAAATAAGATAGTTCTGTTCTCGGAATGAGTTGCTTTTTTAAGAAGTATCTTCAGTGCAGCAACATCAAACTTACCTTGTTTGTGTAATCTAACAAGATGTACAACTTAGTAGATTCACCTCATTTCTAACGTAGTTTCTTTAGAAAACAAACACCTTCATTGCTGAACACAGTACTGTATGAAATTAGGCCGTTCTGCTCTCTGAATGAGTTGCTTTCTTACGAAGAGTCTTCAGTGCAGCAAGATCACACTTACCTTGTTTGTGTAATCTAAAAAGATGTACAACTTAGTAGATTCACCTCATTTCTACCGTAGTTTGTTTAGAAAACAAACACCTTCATTACGGAACAAAGTACTGTGTGAAATAAGCTAGTTCTGTTCTCCGAATGAGTTGCTTTCTTAGGAAGAGTCTTAAGTGCAGCAAGATTAAACTTTCCTAGTTGCTGTAATGTAACATGATGTTCAATTTAGTAGATTAGCTTCATTTCAAAAGTAGTTTGTTAGAAAACAAACCCCTTCATTTTTGAACACTGTACTGTGTGAAATAAGCTAGTTCTGTTCTCCGAATAAGTTGCTTTTTTAAGAAGTATCTTCAGTGCAGCAAGATCAAAATTTTCCTAGTTTGTGTAATCGAACAAGATGTACAATTCAGTAGATTCACCTCATTTCTATCGTAGTTTCTTTAGAAATCAAGCCCTTCATTGCTGAACACAGTACTGTGTGAAATAAGCTCGTTCTGTTCTCCAAATGAGTTGCTTTCTTACGAAGAGTCTTAAGTGCAGCAAGATCAAACTATCCTTGTTTCTGTAATGTAACATGATGTACAACTTAGTAGATTAGCTTCATTTCTAAAGTAGTTTGTTTAGAAAACAAACCCCTTTATTTCTGAACACTGTACTGTGTGAAATAAGCTAGTTTTGTTCTCCGAATGAGTTGCTTTTTTAAGAAGTATCTTCAGGGTAGCAAGATCAAACTTTCCTACTTTGTGTAATCTAATAAGATGTACAACTTAGTAGATTCACCTCATTTCTAACGTAGTTTGTTTAGAAAACAAACACCTTCATTGCCGAACACAGTACTGTTTGAAATAAGCTAGTTCTGTTCTCGGAATGAGTTGCTTTCTTAACAAGAATCTTCAGTGCAGGAAGATCAAACGTGACTAGATTGTGTAATCTAACAAGATGTACAACTTAGTAGATTCACCTCATTTCTAACGTAGTTTCTTTAGAAAACAAACACCTTCATTGCAGAACACAGTACTGTGTGAAATAAGGCCGTTCTGTTCTCTGAATGAGTTGCTTTCTTACGAAGAGTCTTCAGTGCAGCAAGATCAAACTTACCTTGTTTGTGTAATCTAACTAGCTGTACAACTTATTAGATTCACCTCATTTCTAACATAGTTTGTTTAGAAAACAACACCTTCATTACAGAACAAAGTACAGTGTGAAATAAGCTAGTTCTGTTGTCCGAATGAGTTGCTTTCTTACGAAGAGTCTTAAGTGCAGCAAGATCAAACTTTCCTAGTTGCTGTAATGTAACATGATGTACAATTTAGTAGATTAGCTTCATTTCTAAAGTAGTTTGTTTAGTAAACAAACCCCTTCATTTCTGAACACTGTAATGTGTGAAATAAGCTACTTCTGTTCTCCGAATGAGTTGCTTTTTTAAGAAGTATCTTCAGTGCAGCAAGAACAAACTTTCCTAGTTTATGTAATCTAACAAGATGTACAATTTAGTAGATTCACCTCATTTCTAACGTAGTTTCTTTAGAAAACAAACACCTTCATTGCCGAACACAGTACTGTGTGAAATAAGCCCGTTCTATTCTCCGAATGAGTTGCTTTCTTACGAAGAGTCTTAAGTGCAGCAAGATCAAACTTTCCTAGTTGCTGTAATGTAACATGATGTACAATTTAGTAGATTAGCTTCATTTCTAAAGTAGTTTGTTTAGAAAACAAACCCCTTCATTTCTGAACACTGTACTGTGTGAAATAAGCTACTTCTGTTTTCCGAATGAGTTGCTTTTTTAAGAAGTATCTTCAGTGCAGCAAGATCAAACTTTCTTAGTTTGTGTAATGTAACAAAGTATACAACTTAGTAGATTCACCTCATTTCTAACGTCGTTTGTCAGAAAACAAAAACCTTCATTGCCGAACACAGTACTGTGTGAAATAAGATAGTTCTGTTCTCGGAATGAGTTGCTTTTTTAAGAAGTATCTTCAGTGCAGCAAGATCAAACTTACCTTGTTTGTGTAATCTAACAAGATATACAACTTAGTAGATTCACCTCATTTCTAACGTAGTTTCTTTAGAAAACAAACACCTTCATTGCCGAACACAGTACTGTATGAAATTAGGCCGTTCTGCTCTCTGAATGAGTTGCTTTCTTACGAAGAGTCTTCAGTGCAGCAAGATCAAACTTACCTTGTTTGTGTAATCTAAAAAAGATGTACAACTTAGTAGATTCACCTCATTTCTACCGTAGTTTGTTTAGAAAACAAACACCTTCATTACGGAACAAAGTACTGTGTGAAATAAGCTAGTTCTGTTCTCCCAATGAGTTGCTTTCTTAGGAAGAGTCTTAAGTGCAGCAAGATCAAACTTTCCTAGTTGCTGTAATGTAACATGATGTACAATTTAGTAGATTAGCTTCATTTCAAAAGTAGTTTGTTTAGAAAACAAAACCCTTCATTTTTGAACACTGTACTGTGTGGAATAAGCTAATTCTGTTCTCCGAATCAGTTGATTTTTTAAGAAGTATCTTCAGTGCAGCAAGATCAAACTTTCCTAGTTTGTGTAATCTAACAAGATGTACAATTGAGTAGATTCACCTCATTTCTATCGTAGTTTCTTTAGAAAACAAGCCCTTCATTGCCGAACACAGTACTGTGTGAAATAAGCCCGTTCTGTTCGCCAAATGAGTTGCTTTCTTACGAAGAGTCTTAAGTGCAGCAAGATCAAACTATCCTTGTTTCTGTAATGTAACATGATGTACAACTTAGTAGATTAGCTTCATTTCTAAAGTAGTTTTTTTAGAAAACAAACCCCTTTATTTCTGAACACTGTACTGTGTGAAATAAGCTAGTTTTGTTCTCCGAATGAGTTGCTTTTTTAAGAAGTATCTTCAGGGCAGCAAGATCAAACTTTCCTACTTTGTGTAATCTAATAAGATGTACAACTTAGTAGATTCACCTCATTTCTAACGTAGTTTGTTTAGAAAACAAACACCTTCATTCCGGACACAGTACTGTCTGAAATAAGCTAGTTCTGTTCTCGGAATGAGTTGCTTTCTTAACAAGAATCTTCAGTGCAGGAAGATCAAACGTGACTAGATTGTGTAATCTAACAAGATGTACAACTTAGTAGATTCACCTCATTTCTAACGTAGTTTCTTTAGAAAACAAAGACCTTCATTGCCGAAAACAGTACTGTGTGAAATAAAGCCGTTCTGTTCTCCGAATGAGTTGCTTTTTTAAGAAGTATCTTCAGTGCAGCAAGATCAAACTTACCTTGTTTGTGTAATCTAACAAGATGTACAACTTAGTAGATTCACGTCATTTCTAACGTAGTTTGTTTAGAAAACAAACACCTTCATTACGGAACAAAGTACAGTGTGAAATAAGCTAGTTCTGTTCTCCGAATGAGTTGCTTTCTAACGAAGAGTCTTAAGTGCCGCAAGATCAAACTTTCTTAGTTGCTGTAATGTAACATGATGTACAATTTAGTAGATTAGCTTCATTTCTAAAGTAGTTTGTTTAGAAAACAAAACCCTTCATTTTTGAACACTGTACTGTGTGAAATAAGCTAGTTCTGTTCTCCGAATCAGTTGCTTTTTTAAGAAGTATCTTCAGTGCAGCAAGATGAAACTTTCCTAGTTTGTGTAATCTAACACGCTGTAGAACTTAGTAGATTCACCTCGTGTCTAACGTAGTTTGTTTAGAAATCAAACACCTTCATTGCCGAACACAGTACTGTGTGAAATAACGTAGTTCTGTTCTCGGAATGAGTTGCTTTCTTAAAAGAATCTTCAGTGCAGGAAGATCAAACGTGACTAGTTTCTGTAATCTAACAAGATGTACAAACTAGTAGATTCACCTCATTTCTAACGTAGTTTGTTTAGAAAAGAAACACGTTCATTACGGAACACAGTACTGTGTGAAATAAGCTAGTTCTGTTCTCGCAATGAGTTGATTTCTTAACAAGAATCTTTTGTTCAGGAAGATCAAACTTTCTTAGTTTGTGTAATCTAACAAGATGTACAACTTAGTAGATTCACGTCATTTCTATCGTAGTTTCTTTAGAAAACAAACACCTTCATTGCCGAACACAGTACTGTATGAAATAAGCCCGTTCTGTTCTCCAAATGAGTTGCTTTCTTACGAAGAGTCTTAAGTGCAACAAGATCAAACTTTGCTAGTTTCTGTAATGTAACATGATGTACAACTTAGTAGATTAGCTTCATTTCTAAAGTAGTTTGTTTAGAAAACAAACCCCTTCATTTCTGAACACTGTACTGTGTGAAATAAGCTAGTTCTGTTCTCCGAATGAGTTGCTTTTTTAAGAAGTATCTTCAGTGCAGCAAGATCAAACTTTCCTAGTTTGTGTAATCTAACAAGATGTACAACTTAGTAGATTCACCTCATTTCTAACGTAGTTTGTTTAAAAAACAAACATCTTCATTGCCGAACACAGTACTGTGTGAAAAAAGCTGGTTCTGTTCTCGGAATGACTTGATTTCTTAACAAGAATCTTCAGTGCAGGAAGATGAAACTTTCCTAGTTTGTGTAATCTAACAAGATGTACAACTTAGTAGATTTACCTCATTTCTAACGTAGTTTCTTTAGAAAACAAACACCTTCATTTCCGAACACAGTATTGTGTGAAATAAGGACGTTCTGCTCTCGGAATGAGTTGCTTTCTTACAAAGACTCTTCAGTGCAGCAAGATCAAACTTACCTTGTTTGTGCAATCTAACAAGATGTACAACTTAGTAGATTCACCTCATTTCTAACGTAGTTTGTTTAGAAAACAAACGCCTTCATTACGGAACAAAGTACTGTGTGAAATAAGCAAGTTCTGTTCTCTGAATGAGTTGCTTTCTTACGAAGAGTCTAAAGTGCAGCAAGATCAAACTTTCCTAGTTGCTGTAATGTAACATGATGTACAATTTAGTAGATTAGCTTCATTTCTAAAGTAGTTTGTTTAGAAAACAAAACCCTTCATTTCTGAACACTGTACTGTGTGAAATAAGCTAGTTCTGTTCTCGGAATGAGTTGCTTTTTTAAGAAGTGTCTTCAGTGCAGCAAGATGAAACTTTCCTAGTTTTTGTAATCTGACAAGATGTACAACTTAGTAGATTCACCTCATTTCTAACGTAATTTGTTTAGAAAACAAACACCTTCAATGCCGAACACAGTACTGTGTGAAATAAGGCCGTTCTGTTCTCCAAATGAGTTGCTTTCTTACGAAGAGTCTTAGGTGCAGCAAGATCAAACTTTCCTTGTTTCTGTCGTGTAACATGATGTACGACTTAGTAGATTAGCTTCATTTCTAAAGTAGTTCATTTAGAAAACAAACCCCTTCATTTCTGAACACTGTACTGTGTGAAATAAGCTAGTTCTTTTCTCCGAATGAGTTGCTTTTTTAAGAAGTATCATCAGTGCAGCTAGATCAAACATTCCTAGTTTGTGTAATCTAACAAGATGTACAACTTAGTAGATTCACCTCATTTGTAACGTAGTTTGTTTAGAAAACAAACACCTTCAATGCCGAACACAGTACTGTGTGAAATAAGCTCGTTCTGTTCTCGGAATGAGTTGCTATCTTAACAAGAAATTTCAGTGCAGGAAGATGAAACTTTCTTAGTTTGTGTAATCTAACAAGATGTACAACTTAGTAGATTCACCTCATTTCTAACGTAGTTTGTTCCGAAAACAAACACCTTCATTACGGAACAAAGTACTGTGTGAAATAAGCAAGTTTTGTTCTCCGAATGAGTTGCTTTCTTACGAAGAGTCTAAAGTGCAGCAAGATCAAACTTTCCTAGTTGCTGTAATGTAACATGATGTACAATTTAGTAGATTAGCTTCATTTCTAAAGTAGTTTGTTTAGAAAACAAAACCCTTCATTTCTGAACACTGTACTGTGTGAAATAAGCTAGTTCTGTTCACGGAATGAGTTGATTTCTTAACAAGAATCTTCAACTTCAGAATCTGCAGGAAGATGAAACTTTCCTAGTTTGTGTAATCTAACAAAATGTACAACTTAGTAGATTCACCTCATTTCTAACGTAGTTTGTTTAGAAAACAAACACCTACATTGCCGAACACAGTACTGTATGAAATAAGCTAGTTCTGTTCTCGGAATGAGTTGCTTTTAAGAAGTGTCTTCAGTGCAGCAAGATGAAACTTTCCTAGTTTTTGTAATCTGACAAGATGTACAACTAACGTAGTAGATTCAATAGAAAACAAACACCTTCATTTCTAACGTAGTTTGTTTAGAAAACAAACACCTTCAATGCCGAACACAGTACTGTGTGAAATAAGGCCGTTCTGTTCTCCAAATGAGTTGCTTTCTTACGAAGAGTCTTAAGTGCAGCAAGATCAAACTTTCCTTGTTTCTGTCATGTAACATGATGTACGACTTAGTAGATTAGCTTCATTTCTAAAGTAGTTCATTTAGAAAACAAACCCTTCATTTCTGAACACTGTACTGTGTGAAATAAGCTAGTTCTGTTCTCCGAATGAGTTGCTTTTTAAGAAGTATCATCAGTGCAGCTAGATCAAACTTTCCTAGTTTGTGTAATCTAACAAGATGTACAACTTAGTAGATTCACCTCATTTGTAACGTAGTTTGTTTAGAAAACAAACACCTTCATTGCCGAAAACAGTACTGTGTGAAATAAGCTCGTTCTGTTCTCGGAATGAGTTGCTATCTTAACAAGAAATTTCAGTGCAGGAAGATGAAACTTTCTTAGTTTGTGTAATCTAACAAGATGTACAACTTTGTAGATTCACCTCATTTCTAACGTAGTTTCTTTAGAAAACAAACACCTTCATTGCCGAACACAGTACTGTGTGAAATAGGCTAGTTCTGTTCTCCTAATGAGTTGCTTTCTTACGAAGTCTTAAGTGCAGCACGATCAAACTTTCCTAGTTGCTGTAATGTAACATGATGTACAATTTAGAAGATTAGCTTCATTTCTAAAGTAGTTTGTTTAGAAAACAAACCCCTTCATTTCTGAACACTGTACTGTGTGAAATAAGCTAGTTCTGTTCTCCGAATGAGTTGCTTTTTTAAGAACTATCTTCAGTGCAGCAAGATAAAACTTTCCTAGTTTGAGTAATCTAACAAGATGTAGAACTTAGTAGATTCAATTCATTTCTAATGTAGCTTGTTTAGAAAACAAACACGTTCATTGCCGAACACAGTACTGTGTGAAATAAGCTAGTTCTGTTCTCGGAATGAGTTGATTTCTTAACAAGAATCTGCAGTCCAGGAAGATCAAACTTTCTTAGTTTGTGTAATCTAACAAGATGTACAACTTAGTAGATTCAACTCATTTCTATCGTACTTTCTTTAGAACACAAACACCTTCATTGCCGAACACAGTACTGTGTGAAATAAGCCCGATCTGTTCGCCAAATGAGTTGCTTTCTTACGAAGAGTCTTAAGTGCAGCAAGATCAAACTTTCCTAGTTTCTGTAATGTAACATGATGTACAACTTAGTAGATTAGCTTCATTTCTAAAGTAGTTTGTTTAGAAAACAAACCCCTTCATTTCTGAACACTGTACTGTGTGAAATAAAGTAGTTCTGTTCTCCGAATGAGTTGCTTTTTTAAGAAGTATCTTCAGTGCGGCAAGATCAAACTTTCCTAGTTTGTGTAATCTAACAAGATGTACAACTTAGTAGAATCACCTCATTTCTAACGTAGTTTGTTTAGAAAACAAACATCTTCATTGCCGACCACAGTACTGTGTGAAATAAGCTAGTTCTGTTCTCGGAATGAGTTGATTTCTTAACAAGAATCTTCGGTGCAGGAAGATGAAACTTTCCTAGTTTGTGTAATCTAACAAGATGTACAACTTAGTAGATTCACATCATTTCTAACGTAGTTTCTTTAGAAAACAAACACCTTCATTGCCGAACACAGTACTGTGTGAAATAAGCCCGTTCTATTCTCCAAATGAGTTGCTTTCTTACGAAGAGTCTTAAGTGCAGCAAGATCAAACTTTCCTAGTTTCTGTAATGTAACATGATGTACGACTTAGTAGATTAGCTACATTTCTAAAGTAGTTTTTTTAGAAAACAAACCCCTTCATTTCTGAACTCTGTACTGTGTGAAATAAGCTAGTTCTATTCTCCGAATGAGTTGCTTTTTAAGAAGTATCTTCAGTGCTGCAAGATCAAACTTTCCTAGTTTGTGTAATCTAACAAGCTGTACAACTAAGTAGATTCACCTCATTTCTAACTTAGTTTGTTTAGAAATCAAACACCTTCATTCCCGAACACAGGAGTGTGTGAAATAAGCTAGTTCTGTTCTCCGAATGAGTTGCTTTCTTACGAAGAGTCTTAAGTGCAGCAAGATCAAACTTTCCTAGTTTGTGTAATCTAACAAGATGTACAACTTAGTAGATTCACCTTATTTCTAAGAAGTTTGTTTAGAAAACAAACATCTTCATTGCCGAACACAGTACTGTGTGAAATAAGCTAGTTCTGTTCTCGGAATGAGTTGATTTCTTAACAAGAATCTTCAGTGCAGGAAGATGAAACTTTCCTAGTTTGTGTAATCTAACAAGATGTACAACTTAGTAGATTCACCTCATTTCTAACGTAGTTTCGTTAGAAAACAAACACCTTCATTGGCGAACACAGTACTGTGTGAAATAAGCCCGTTCTGTTCTCCAAATGAGTTGCTTTCTTACGAAGAGTCTTAAGTGCAGCAAGATCAAACTTTCCCTGTTTCTGTCATGTAACATGATGTACAACTTAGTAGATTAGCTTCATTTCTAAAGTAGTTCATTTAGAAAACAAACCCCTTCATTTCTGAACACTGTACTGTGTGAAATAAGCTAGTTCTGTTCTCCGAATGAGTTGCTTTTTTAAGAAGTATCTTCAGTCCAGCTAGATCAAACTTTCCTAGTTTGTGTAATCTAACAAGAGGTACAAATTAGTAGATTCACCTCATTTGTAATGTAGTTTGTTTAGAAAACAAACACCTTCATTGCTGAACACAGTACTGTGTGAAATAAGCTAGTTCTATTCTCGGAATGAGTTGCTTTCTTAACAAGAATCTTCAGTGCAGGAAGATCAACCTTTACTAGTTTGTGTAATCTAACAAGATGTACAACTTAGTAGATTCACCTCATTTCTAACATAATTTGTTTAGAAAACAAACACCTTCATTGCCGAACACAGTACTGTGTGAAATAAGGCCGTTCTGCTCTCTGAATGAGTTGCTTTCTTACGAAGAGTCTTCACTGCAACAAGATCAAACGTACCTTGTTTGTGTAATCTAACAAGATGTACAACTTAGTAGATTCACCTCATTTCTAACGTAGTTTGTTTAGAAAACAAACACCTTCATTATGGAACACAGTACAGTGTGAAATAAGCTAGTTCTGTTCTCCGAATGAGTTGCTTTCTTAAGAAGAGTCTTAAGTGCAGCAAGATCATACTTTCCTAGTTGCTGTAATGTAACATGATGTACAATTTAGTAGATTCGCTTCATTTCTAAAGTAGTTGGTTTAGAAAACAAACACCTTCATTTCTGAACACTGTACTGTGTGAAATAAGCTAGTTCTGTTCTCCGAATGAGTTGCTTTTTTAAAGTATCTTCAGTGCAGCAAGAACAAACTTTCCTAGTTTCTGTAATCTAACAAGATGTACAACTTAGTAGATTCACCTCATTTCTAACATAGTTTGTTTAGAAAACAAACACCTTCATTGCCGAACACAGTACTGTGTGAAAAAAGCAAGTTCTGTTCTAAGAATGAGTTGCTTTCTTAACAAGAATCTTCAGTGCAGGAAGATGAAACTTTCCTAGTTTGTGAAATCTAACAAGATCTACAACTTAGCAGATTCACTTCATTTCTAACCTAGTTTTTAGAAAACTAACACCTTCATTGACGAACACAGTACTGTGCTAAATAAACCCGTTCTGTTCTCCAAATGAGTTGCTTTCTTACGAAGAGTCTTAAGTGCAGCAAGATCAAACTATCCTTGTTTCTGTAATGTAACATGATGTACAACTTAGTAGATTAGCTTCATTTCTAAAGTAGTTTGTTTAGAAAACAAACCCCTTCATTTCTGAACACTGTACTGTGTGAAATAAGCTAGTTCTGTTCTCCGAATGAGTTGCTTTTTTAAGAAGTATCTTCAGTGCTGCAAGATCAAACTTTCCTAGTTTGTGTAATCTAACAAGCTGTACAACTAAGTAGATTCACCTCATTTCTAACTTAGTTTGTTTAGAAATCAAACACCTTCATTCCCGAACACAGGAGTGTGTGAAATAAGCTAGTTCTGTTCTCCGAATGAGTTGCTTTCTTACGAAGAGTCTTAAGTGCAGCAAGATCAAACTTTCCTAGTTTGTGTAATCTAACAAGATGTACAACTTAGTAGATTCACCTTATTTCTAAGAAGTTTGTTTAGAAAACAAACATCTTCATTGCCGAACACAGTACTGTGTGAAATAAGCTAGTTCTGTTCTCGGAATGAGTTGATTTCTTAACAAGAATCTTCAGTGCAGGAAGATGAAACTTTCCTAGTTTGTGTAATCTAACAAGATGTACAACTTAGTAGATTCACCTCATTTCTAACGTAGTTTGTTTAGAAAACAAACACCTTCATTGGCGAACACAGTACTGTGTGAAATAAGCCCGTTCTGTTCTCCAAATGAGTTGCTTTCTTACGAAGAGTCTTAAGTGCAGCAAGATCAAACTTTCCCTGTTTCTGTCATGTAACATGATGTACAACTTAGTAGATTAGCTTCATTTCTAAAGTAGTTCATTTAGAAAACAAACCCCTTCATTTCTGAACACTGTACTGTGTGAAATAAGCTAGTTCTGTTCTCCGAATGAGTTGCTTTTTTAAGAAGTATCTTCAGTCCAGCTAGATCAAACTTTCCTAGTTTGTGTAATCTAACAAGAGGTACAAATTAGTAGATTCACCTCATTTGTAATGTAGTTTGTTTAGAAAACAAACACCTTCATTGCCGAACACAGTACTGTGTGAAATAAGCTAGTTCTATTCTCGGAATGAGTTGCTTTCTTAACAAGAATCTTCAGTGCAGGAAGATCAACCTTTACTAGTTTGTGTAATCTAACAAGATGTACAACTTAGTAGATTCACCTCATTTCTAACATAATTTGTTTAGAAAACAAACACCTTCATTGCCGAACACAGTACTGTGTGAAATAAGGCCGTTCTGCTCTCTGAATGAGTTGCTTTCTTACGAAGAGTCTTCACTGCAACAAGATCAAACGTACCTTGTTTGTGTAATCTAACAAGATGTACAACTTAGTAGATTCACCTCATTTCTAACGTAGTTTGTTTAGAAAACAAACACCTTCATTATGGAACACAGTACAGTGTGAAATAAGCTAGTTCTGTTCTCCGAATGAGTTGCTTTCTTAAGAAGAGTCTTAAGTGCAGCAAGATCATACTTTCCTAGTTGCTGTAATGTAACATGATGTACAATTTAGTAGATTCGCTTCATTTCTAAAGTAGTTGGTTTAGAAAACAAACACCTTCATTTCTGAACACTGTACTGTGTGAAATAAGCTAGTTCTGTTCTCCGAATGAGTTGCTTTTTTAAGAAGTATCTTCAGTGCAGCAAGAACAAACTTTCCTAGTTTCTGTAATCTAACAAGATGTACAACTTAGTAGATTCACCTCATTTCTAACATAGTTTGTTTAGAAAACAAACACCTTCATTGCCGAACACAGTACTGTGTGAAAAAGCAAGTTCTGTTCTCGGAATGAGTTGCTTTCTTAACAAGAATCTTCAGTGCAGGAAGATGAAACTTTCCTAGTTTGTGAAATCTAACAAGATCTACAACTTAGCAGATTCACTTCATTTCTAACCTACTTTTTTAGAAAACTAACACCTTCATTGACGAACACAGTACTGTGCGAAATAAACCCGTTCTGTTCTCCAAATGAGTTGCTTTCTTACGAAGAGTCTTAAGTGCAGCAAGATCAAACTATCCTTGTTTCTGTAATGTAACATGATGTACAACTTAGTAGATTAGCTTCATTTCTAAAGTAGTTTGTTTAGAAAACAAACCCCTTCATTTCTGAACACTGTACTGTGTGAAATAAGCTAGTTCTGTTCTCCGAATGAGTTGCTTTTTTAAGAAGTATCTTCAGTGCAGCAACATCAAACTTTCCTAGTTTGTGTAATCTAACACGATGTACAACTTAGTAGATTCACCTCATTTCTAACGTAGTTTGTTTAGAAAACAAACACGTTCATTGCCGAACACAGTACTGTGTGAAATAAGGCCGTTCTCCTCTCTGAATGAGTTGCTTTCTTACGAAGAATCTTCAGTGCAGCAAGATCAAACTTACCTTGTTTGTGTAATCTAACAAGATGTACAACTTAGTAGATTCACCTCATTTCTAACATACTTTGTTTAGAAAACAAACACCTTCATTACGGAACAAAGTACTCTGTGAAATAAGCTAGTTCTGTTCTCCGAATGAGTTGCTTTCTTATGAAGAGTCTTAAATGCAGCAAGATAAAACTTTCCTAGTTGCTGTAATGTAACATGATGTACAATTTAGTAGATTAGCTTCATTTCTAAAGTAGTTTGTTTAGAAAACAAACCCCTTCATTTCTGAACACTGTACTGTGTGAAATAAGCTAGTTCTGTTCTCCGAATGAGTTGCTTTTTTAAGAAGTATCTTCAGTGCAGCAAATCAAACTTTCCTAGTTTGTGTAATCAAACAAGATGTACAACTTAGTAGATTCACCTCATTTCTAACGTAGTTTGTTTAGTAAACAAACACCTTCATTGCCGAACACAGTACTGTGTGAAATAAGGCCGTTCTGCTCTCTGAATGAGTTGCTTTCTTACGAAGAGTCTTCAGTGCAGCAAGATCAAACTTACCTTGTTTGTGTAATCTAACAAGATGTACAAGTTAGTAGATTCACCTCATTTCTAACGTAGTTTCTTTAGAAAACAAACACCTTCATTGCCGAACACAGTACTGTGTGAAGAAAGGCCGTTCTGTTCTCCAAATGAGTTGCTTTCTTACGAAGAGTCTTAAGTGCAGCAAGATCAAACTTTCCTAGTTTCTGTAATGTAACATGATGTACAACTTGGTAGATTAGTTTCATTTCTAAAGTAGTTTGTTTACAAAACAAACCCCTTCATTTCTGAACACTGTACTGGGTGAAATAAGCTAGTTCTGTTCTCCGAATGAGTTGCTTTTTTAAGAAGTATCTTGAGTGCAGCAAGATCAAACTTTCCTAGTTTGTGTAATCTAACAAGATGTACAACTTAGTAGATTCACCTCATTTCTGACGTAGTTTGTTTAGAAAACAAACACCTTCATTGCCGAACACAGGACTGTGTGAAATAACCTAGATCTGTTCTCGGAATGAGTTGCTTTCTTAACAAGAATCTTCAGTGCAGGAAGATCAAACTTTACTAGTTTGTGTAATCTAACAAGATGTACAACTTAGTAGATTCACCTCATTTCTAACGTAGTTTGTTTAGAAAACAAACACCTTCATTGCCGAACCCAGTACTTTGTGAAATAAGGCCGTTATGCTCTCTGAATGATTTGCTTTCTTATGAAGTGTCTTCACTGCAGCAAGATCAAACTTACCTTGTTTGTGTAATATAACAAGATGTGCAACTTAGATTCACCTCATTTCTAACGTAGTATGTTCAGAAAACAAACACCTTCATTACGGAACACAGTACTGTGTGAAATAAGCTAGTTCTGTTCTCCGATTCAGTTGCTTTCTTATGAAGAGTCTTAAGTGCAGCAAGATCAAACGTTCGTACTTGCTGTAATGTAACATGATGTACAATTTAGTAGATTACCTTCATTTCTAAAGTAGTTTGTTTAGAAAACAAACCCCTTCATTTCTGAACACTGTACTGTGTGAAATAAGCTAATTCTGTTCTCCGAATGAGTTGCTTTTTTAAGAAGAATCTTCAATGCAGCAAGATCAAACTTTCCTAGTGTTTGTAATCTAACACGATGTACAACTAGTAGATTCACCTCGTTTCAATCATGGTTTCTTTAGAAAACAAACACCTTCATTGCCGAACACAGTATTGTGTGAAATAAGACCGTTCTGTTCTTGGAATGAGTTGCTTCCTTAACAAGTATCTTCAGTGCAGGAAGATCACACATTCCTAGTTTGTGTAATCTAACAATATGTACAACTTAGTAGATTCACCTCCTTTCTAACGTAGTTTGTTTAGAAAACAAACACCTTCATTGCCGAACACAGTACTGTGTGAAATAAGGCCGTTCTGCTCTCTGAATGAGTTGCTTTCTTACGAAGAGTCTTCAGTGCAGCAAGATCAAACTTACCTTGTTTGTGTAATCTAACAAGATGTACAACTTAGTAGATTCACCTCATTTCTAACGTAGTTTGTTCCGAAAACAAACACCTTCATTACGGAACACAGTACAGTGTGAAATAAGCTAGTTCTGTTCTCCGAATGAGTTGCTTTCTTACGAAGAGTCTTAAGTGCAGCAAGATCAAACTTTCCTAGTTTCTGTAATGTAACATGATGTACAACTTAGTAGATTAGCTTCATTTCTAAAGTAGTTTGTTTAGAAAACAAACCCCTTCATTTCTGAACACTGTACTGTGTGAAATAAAGTAGTTCTGTTCTCCGAATGAGTTGGTTTTTTAAGAAGTATCTTCAGTGCAGCAAGATCAAACTTTCCTAGTTTGTGTAATCTAACAAGATGTACAACTTAGTAGATTCACCTCATTTCTAACGTAGCTTGTTTAGAAAACAAACACGTTCATTGACGAACACAGTACTGTGTGAAATAAGCTAGTTCTGTTCTCGGAATGAGTTGATTTCTTAACAAGAATCTTCAGTGCAGGAAGATGAAACTTTCCTAGTTTGTGTAATCTAACAAGATGTACAACTTAGTAGATTCACCTCATTTCTAACGTTGTTTCTTTAGAAAACAAACACCTTCATTGCCAAACACAGTACTGTGTGAAATAAGCCCGTTCTGTTCTCCAAATGAGTTGCTTTCTTAAGAAGAGTCTTAAGTGCAGCAAGATCAAACTTTCCTTGTTTCTGTCATGTAACATGATGTACGACTTAGTAGATTACCTTCATTTCTAAAGTAGTTCATTTAGAAAACAAACCCATTCATTTCTGAACACTGTACTGTGTGAAATAAGCTAGTTCTGTTCTCCGAATGAGTTGCTTTTTAAAGAAGTATCTTCACTGCAGCTAGATCAAACTTTCCTAGTTTGTGTAAACTAACAAGATGTACAACTTAGTAGATTCACCTCATTTGTAACGTAGTTTGTTTAGAAAACAAACACCTTCATTTCCGAACACAGTACTGTGTGAAATATGGCCGTTCTGCTCTCTGAATGAGTTGCTTTCTTACGAGGGTCTTCACTGCAGCAAGATCAAACTTACCTTGTTTGTGTAATCTAACAAGATGTACAACTGAGTAGATTCACCTAATTTCTAACGTAGTTTGTTTAGAAAACAAACACCTTCATTACGGAACACAGTACTGTGTGAAATAAGCTAGTTCTGTTCTCCAAAGGAGTTGATTTCTTAACAAGAATATTCAGTGCAGGAAGATCAAACGTGACTAGTTTGTGTAATCTGACAAGATTTACAACTTAGGAGATTCACCTCATTTCTATCGTAGTTTCTTTAGAAAACAAGCACCTTCATTGCCGAACACAGTACTGTGTGACATAAACCCGTTCTGTTCTCCAAATGAGTTGCTTTCTTATGCAGAGTCTTAAGTGCCGCAAGATCAAACTTTCCTTGTTTCTGTAATGTAACATGATGTACAACTTAGAAGATTAGTTTGATTTCTAAAGTAGTTTGTTTAGAAAACAAACCCCTTCATTTCTGAACTCTGTACTGTGTGAAATAAGCTAGTTCTGTTCTCCGAATGAGTTGCTTTTTTAAGAAGTATCTTCAGTGCTGCAAGATCAAACTTTCCTAGTTTGTGTAATCTAACAAGCTGTACAATTTAGTAGATTCACCTCATTTCTAACGTAGTTTGTTTAGAAATCAAACACCTTCATTGCCGAACACAGGACTGTGTGAAATAAGCTAGTTCTGTTCTCCGAATGAGTTGCTTTCTTATGAAGAGTCTTAAGTGCAGCACGATCACACTTTCCTAGTTGCTGTAAAGTAACATGATGTACAATTTAGAAGATTAGCTTCATTTCTAAAGTAGTTTGTTTAGAAAACAAACCCCTTCATTTCTGAACACTGTACTGTGTGAAATAAGCTAGTTCTGTTCTCCGAATGAGTTGCTTTTTTAAGAAGTATCTTCATTACAGCAAGAACATACTTTCCTAGTTTGTGTAATCTAATAAGATGTACAACTTAGTAGATTAACCTCATTTCTAACGGAGTTTCTTTCGAAAACAAACACCTTCATTGCAGAACACAGGACTGTGTGAAATAAGCTAGTTCTGTTCTCGAAATGAGTTGCTTTCTTAACTGGAATCTTCAGTGCAGGAAGATCAATTTTTACTAGTTTGTGTAATCTAACAAGATGTACAACTTACTAGATTCACCTCATTTCCAACGTAGTTTGTTTAGAAAACAAACACCTTCATTGCCGAACACAGTACTGTGTGAAATTAGGCCGTTCTGCTCTCTGAATGAGTTGCTTTCTTACGAAGTATCTTCAGTGCAGAAAGATCAAACTTACCTTGTTTGTGTAATCTGACAAGATGTACAACTTAGTAGATTCACCTCATTTCTAACGTCGTTTGTTTAGAAAACAGACACCTTCATTACAGAACACAGTACTGTGTGAAATAAGCCCGTTCTATTCTCCAAAAGAGTTGCTTTCTTACGAAGAGTCTTAAGTGCAGCAAGATCAAACTTTCCTAGTTGCTGTAATGTAACAAGATGTACAATTTAGTACATTAGCTTCATTTCTAAAGTAGTTTGTTTAGAAAACAAAACCCTTCATTTCTGAACACTGTACTGTGTGAAATAAGCTAGTTCTGTTCTCCGAATGAGTTGCTTTTTTAAGAACTATCTTCAGTGCAGCAAGATCAAACTTTCCTAGTTTGTGTAATCTAACAAGATGTACAACTTAGTAGATTCACCTCATTTCTAACGTAGCTTGTTTAGAAAACAAACACGTTCATTGACGAACACAGTACTGTGTGAAACAAGCTAGTTCTGTTCTCGGAATGAGTTGATTTCTTAACAAGAATCTTCAGTGCAGGTCGATCAAACTTTCTTAGTTTGTGTAACCTAACAAGATGTACAACTTAGTAGATTCAACTCATTTCTATCGTAGTTTCTTTAGAAAACAAACACCTTCATTGCCGAACACAGTACTGTGTGAAATAAGCCCGTTCTGTCCTCCAAATGAGTTGCTTTCTTACGAAGAGTCTTAAGTGCAGGAAGATCAAACTTTCCTAGTTTCTGTAATGTACCATGATGTACAACTTAGTAGATTAGCTTCATTTCTAAAGTAGTTTGTTTAGAAAACAAACCCCTTCATTTCTGAACACTGTACTGTGTGAAATAAAGTAGTTCTGTTCTCCTAATGAGTTGCTTTTTTAAGAATTATCTTCAGTGCAGCAAGATGAAACTTTCCTAGTTTGTGTAATCTAACAAGATGTACAACTTAGTAGATTCACCTCATTTCTAACGTAGTTTGTTTAGAAAACAAAGATCTTCATTGCCGAACACAGTACTGTGTGAAATAAGGTAGTTGTGTTCTCGGAATGAGTTGATTTCTTAACAAGAATCTTCAGTGCAGGAAGATGAAACTTTCCTAGTTTGTGTAATCTAACAAGATATACAACTTAGTAGATTCACCTCATTTCTAATGTAGTTTCTTTAGAAAACAAACACCTTCATTGGCGAACACAGTACTGTGTGAAATAAGGCCCTTCTGCTCTCTGAATGAGTTGCTTTCTTACGAAGAGTCTTCACTGCAGCAAGATCAAACTTACCTTGTTTGTGTAATCTAACAAGATGTACAACTTAGTAGATTCACCTCATTTCTAACGTAGTTTGTTTAGAAAACAAACATCTTCATTGCCGAACACAGTACTGTGTGAAATAAGCTAGTTCTGTTCTCGGAATGAGTTGATTTCTTAACAAGAATCTTCAGTGTACGAAGATGAAACATTCCTAGTTTGTGTAATCTAACAAGATATACAACTTAGTAGATTCACCTCATTTCTAATGTAGTTTCTTTAGAAAACAAACACCTTCATTGCCGAACACAGTACTGTGTGAAATAAGGCCGTTCTGCTCTCTGAATGAGTTGCTTTCTTACGAAGAGTCTTCACTGCAGCAAGATCAAACTTACCTTGTTTGTGTAATCTAACAAGATGTACAACTCAGTAGATTCACCTCATTTCTAACATAGTTTGTTTAGAAAACAAACACCTTCATTATGGAACACAGTACTGTGTGAAATAAGCTAGTTCTGTTCTCCGAATGAGTTGCTTTCTAACGAAGAGTCTTAAGTGCAGCAAGATCAAACTTTCCTAGTTGCTGTAATGTAACATGATGTACAATTTAGTACATTAGCTTCATTTCTGAAGTAGTTTGTTTAGAAAACAAAACCCTTCATTTCTGAACACTGTACTGTGTGAAATAAGCTAGTTCTGTTCTCCGAATGAGTTGCTTTTTTAAGACCTATCTTCAGTTCAGCAAGATCAAACTTTCCTAGTTTGTGTAATCTAACAAGATGTACAACTTAGTAGATTCACCTCACTTGTAACGTAGCTTGTTTAGAAAACAAACACGTTCATTGCCGAACACAGTACTGTGTGAAATAAGCTAGTTCTGTTCTCGGAATGAATTGATTTCTTAACAAGAATCTTCAGTGCAGGAAGATCAAACTCTCTCAGTTTGTGTAATCTAACAAGATGTACAACTTAGTAGATTCAAATAATTTCTATCGTAGTTTCTTTAGAAAACAAACACCTTCATTGCCGAACACAGTACTGTGTGAAATAAGCTGGTTCTGTTCTCGGAATGAGTTGCTTTCTTAACTGGAATCTTCAGTGTAGGAAGACCAATTTTTACTAGTTTGTGTAATCTTACAAGATGTACAACTTATTAGATTCACCTCATTTCTAACGTAGTTTGTTTAGAAAACAAACACCTTCATTGCCGAACACAGTACTGTGTGAAATAAGGCAGTACTGCTCTCTGAATGAGTTGATTTCTCACGAAGAGTCTTCAGTGCAGCAAGATCAAACTTACCTTCTTTGTGTAATCTGACAAGATGTACAACTTAGTAGATTCACCTCATTTCTAACGACGTTTGTTTAGAAAACAAACACTTTCATTGCAGAAGACAGTACTGTGTGAAATAACCTAGTTCTGTTCTCCAAACGAGTTGCTTCCTTACGAAGAGTCTTAAGTGCAGCAAGATCAAACTTTCCTAGTTGCTGTAATGTAACATGATGTACAATTTAGTACATTAGCTTCATTTCTAAAGTAGTTTGTTTAGAAAACAAAACCCTTCATTTGTGAACACTGTACTGTGTGAAATAAGCTAGTTCTGTTCTCCGAATGAGTTGCTTTTTTAAGAAGTATCTTCAGTGCAGCAAGATCAAACTTTCCTAGTTTGTGTAATCTAACAAGTTGTACAACTTAGTAGACTCACCTCATATCTAACGTAGTTTGTTTAGAAAACAAACACCTACATTGCCGAACACAGTACTGTGTGAAATAAGCTAGTTCTGTTCTCGGAATGAGTTGCTTTTTTAAGAACTATCTTCAGTGCAGCAAGATCAAACTTTCCTAGTTTGTGTAATCTAACAAGATGTACAACTTAGTAGATTCACCTCATTTCTAACGTAGCTTGTTTAGAAAACAAACACGTTCATTGACGAACACAGTACTGTGTGAAATAAGCTAGTTCTGTTCTCGGAATGAGTTGATTTCTTAACAAGAATCTTCAGTGCAGGAAGATGAAACTTTCCTAGTTTGTGTAATCTAACAATATGTACAACTTAGTAGATTCACCTCATTTCTAACGAAGTTTCTTTAGAAAACAAACACCTTCATTGCCGAACACAGTACTGTGTGAAATAAGGCCGTTCTGTTCTCCAAATGAGTTGCTTTCTTACGAAGAGTCTTAAGTGCAGCAGGATCAAACTTTCCTTTTTTCTGTCATGTAACATGATGTACGACTTAGTAGATTAGCTTCATTTCTAAAGTAGTTAATTTAGAAAACAAACCCCTTCATTTCTGAAAACTGTACTGTGTGAAATAAGCTAGTTCAGTTCTCCGAATGAGTTGCTTTTCTAAGAAGTATCTTCAGTGCAGCTAGATCAAACTTTCCTAGTTTGTGTAATCTAACAAGATGTACAACTTAGTAGATTCACCTCATTTGTAACGTAATTTGTTTAGAAAACAAACACCTTCATTACCGAACACAGTACTGTGTGAAATAAGGCCGTTCTGCTCTCTGAATGAGTTGCTTTCTTACGAAGAGTCTTCACTGCAGCAAGATCAAACTTACCTTGTTTGTGTAATCTAACAAGATGTACAACTTAGTACATTCACCTCATTTCTAACGTAGTTTGTTTAGAAAACAAACACCTCCATTACCGAACACAGTACTGTGTGAAATAAGCTAGTTCTGTTCTCCGAATGAGTTGCTTTCTAACGAAGGGTCTTAAGTGCAGCAAGATCAAACTTTCCTAGTTGCTGTAATGTAACATGATGTAAAATTTAGTAGATTAGCTTCATTTCTAAAGTAGTTTGTTTAGAAAACAAACACCTCTATTACGGAACAAAGTACAGTGTGAAATAAGCTAGTTCTGTTCTCCGAATGAGTTGCTTTCTTACGAAGAGTCTTAAGTGCAGCAAGATCAAACTTTCCTAGTTGCTGTAATGTAACATGATGTACAATTTAGTAGATTAGCTTCATTTCTAAAGTAGTTTGTTTAGAAAACAAAACCCTTCATTTCTGAACACTGTACTGTGTGAAATAAGCTAGTTCTGTTCTCCGAATGAGTTGCTTTTTTAAGAAGTATCTTCAGTACAGGAAGAACATACTTTCCTAGTTTGTGTAATCTAACAAGATGTACAACTTAGTAGATTCACCTAATTTCTATCGTAGTTTCTTTCGAAAAGAAACACCTTCATTGCCGAACACAGGACTGTGTGAAATAAGCTAGTTCTGTTCTCCGAATGAGTTGCTTTCTTATGAAGAGTCTTAAGTGCAGCAAGATCACACTTTCCTAGTTGCTGTAATGTAACATGATGTACAATTTAGTAGATTAGCTTCATTTCTAAAGTAGTTTGTTCAGAAAACAAACCCCTTCATTTCAGAACACTGTACTGTGTGAAATAAGCTAGTTCTGTTCTCCGAATGAGTTGCTTTTTTAAGAAGTATCTTCACTGCAGCAAGATCAAACTTTCCTAGTTTGTGTAATCTAACAAGATGTACAACTTAGTAGATTCACCTCATTTCTAACATAGTTTGTTTAGAAAACAAACACCTTCATTGCCGAACAAAGTACTCTGTGAAATAAGCTAGTTCTGTTCTCGGAATGAGTTGCTTTCTTAACAAGAATCTTCAGTGCAGGAAGATCAAACGTTCCTAGTTTGTGTAATCTAACAAGCTGTACAACTTAGTCGATTCACCTCATTTCTAACGTAGTTTGTTTAGAAAACAAACACCTTCATTGCCGAACACAGTACTGTGTGAAATAAGGCCGTTCATTTCTATGAGTTGCTTTCTTACGAAGAGTCTTCAGTGCTGCAAGAACAAACATTCCTACTTTGTGTAATCTAACAAGATGTACAACTTAGTAGATTCACCTCATTTCTAACGTAGTTTGTTTAGAAAACAAACTCCTTCATTGCCGAACACAGTACTGTGTGAAATAAGGCCGTTCTGTTCTCCAAATGAGTGGCTTTCTTACGAAGAGTCTTAAGTGCAGCAAGATCAAACTTGCCTTGTTACTGTCATGTAACATGATGTACAACTTAGTAGATTAGCTTCATTTCTAAAGTAGTTTCTTTAGACAACAAACCCCTTCATTTTGGAACACTGTACTGTGTGAAATAAGCTAGTTCTGTTCTCCGTATGAGTTGCTTTTTTAAGAAGTATCTTCAGGGCAGCAAGATCAAACTTTCCTAGTTTGTGTAATCTAACAAGATGTACAACTTAGTAGATTCACCTCATTTCTAACATAGTTTCTTTAGAAAACAAACACCTTCATTGCCGAACACAGTACTGTGTGAAATAAGGCAGTTCTGTCTCTGAATGAGTTGCTTTCTTACGAAGTATCTTCAGTGCAGCAAGATGAAACTTTCCTAGTTTGTGTAATCTAACAAGATGTACAACTTATTAGATTCACCTCATTTCTAACGTAGTTTCTTTAGAAAACAAACACCTTCATTGCCGAACACAGTAGTACTGTGAAATAAGGCCGTTCTGTTCTCTGAATGAGTTGCTTTCTTACGAAGAGTCTTCAGTGCAGCAAGATCAAACGTACCTTGTTTGTGTAATCTAACAAGATGTACAACTTAGTAGATTCAACTCATTTCTAACGTAGTTTGTTTAGAAAACAAACACCTTCATTACGGAACAAAGTACTGTGTGAAATAAGCTAGTTCTGTTCTCCGAATGTGTTGCTTTTTTGAGAAGTATCTTCAGTGCAGCAAGATCAAACTTTCCAAGTTTGTGTAATCTAACAAGTTGTACAACTTAGTAGATTCACCTCATTTCTAACGTAGTTTGTTTAGAAAACAAACACCTACATTGCCGAACATAGTACTGTGTGAAATAAGCTAGTTCTGTTCTCGGAATGAGTTGCTTTTTTAAGAAGTATCTTCAGTGCAGCAAGATGAAACTTTCCTAGTTTGTGTAATCTAAGAAGATGTACAACTTAGTAGATTCACCTCATTTCTAACGTAGTTTCTTTAGAAAACAAACACCTTCATTGCCGAACACAGTACTGTGTGAAATAAGGCCGTTCTGTTCTCTGAATGAGTTGCTTTCTTACGAAGAGTCTTCAGTGCAGCAAGATCAAACTTAAGTTGTTTGTGTAATCTAACAAGATGTACAACGTAGTAGATTCACCTCATTTCTAACGTAGTTTGTTTAGAAAACAAACACCTTCATTACGGAACAAAGTACAGTGTGAAATAAGCTGGATCTGTTCTCCGAATGAGTTGCTTTCTTACGAAGGCTTAAGGGCAGCAAGATCAAACTTTCCTAGTTGCTGTAATGTAACATGATGTACAATTTAGTAGATTAGCTTCATTTTTAAAGTAGTTTGTTTAGAAAACAAACCCCTTCATTTCTGAACACTGTACTGTGTGAAATAAGCTAGTTCTGTTCTCGGAAGAATTGCTTTTTTAAGAAGTATCTTCAATGCAGCAAGATGAAACTTTCCTAGTTTGTGTAATCTAACAAGATGTACAACTTAGTAGATTCACCTCATTTCTAACGTAGTTTCTTTAGAAAACAAACCCCTTCATTTCGGAACACTGTACTGTGGGAAATAAGCTAATTCTGTTCTCCGAATGAGTTGCTTTTTTAAGAAGTATCTTCTGAGCAGCAATATCAAACTTTCCTAGTTTGTGTAATCTAACAACATGTACAACTTAGTAGATTCACCTCATTTCTAACGTAGTTTGTTTAGAAAACAAACACCTTCATTGCCGAACAAAGTACTGTGTGAAATAAGCTAGTTCTGTTCTCGGAATGAGTTGCTTTTTTAAGAAGTATCTTCAGTGCAGCAAGATGAAACTTTCTTTTGTGTAATCTAACAAGATGTAATCTAAGATTCAAGATTTCTAAACGTAGATTTCTTTTTAACGTAGTTTCTTTAAAAAACAAACACCTTCATTGCCGAACACAGTACTTTTGTGAAATAAGGTCGTTCTGCTCTCTGAATGAGTTGCTTTCTTACGAAGTATCTTCAGTGCAGCAAGATGAAACTTTCCTAGTTTATGTAATCTAACAAGATATACAACTCAGTAGATTCACCTCATTTCTATCGTAGTTTCTTTAGAAAACAAACACCTTCATTGCCGAACACAGTACTGTGTGAAATAAGGCCGTTCTGTTCTCTGAATGAGTTGCTTTCTTACGAAGAGTCTTCAGTGCAGCAAGATCAAACTTACCTTATTTGTGTAATCTACCAAGATATACAACTTAGTAGATTTACCTCATTTGTAACGTAGTTGCTTTAGAAAACAAACACCTTCATTGCCGAACACAGTACTGTGTGAAATAAGGCCGTTCTGTTCTCCAAATGAGTTGCTTTCTTACGAAGAGTCTTAAGAGCAGCAAGATCAAACTTTCCTTGTTTCCGTCATGTAACATGATGTACGACTTAGTAGATTAGCTTCATTTCTAAAGTAGTTTGTTTAGAAAACAAACCCCTTCATTTCGGAACACTGTACTGTGTGAAATAAGCTAGTTCTGTTCTCCGAATGAGTTGCTTTTTTAAGAAGTATCTTCAGTGCAGCAAGATCAAACTTTCCTCGTTGTGTAATCTAACAAGATGTACAACTTAGTAGATTCACCTCATTTCTAACGTAGTTTGTTTAGAAAACAAACACCTTCATTGCAGAACACAGTACTGTGTGAAATAAGCTAGTTCTGTTCTCGGAATTAGTTGCTTTTTTAAGAAGTATCTTCAGTGCAGCAAGATGAAACTTTCCTAGTTTATGTAATCCAACAAGATGTACAACTTAGTAGATTCACCTCATTTCTAACGTAGTTTTTATAGAAAACAAACACCGACATTGCGGAACACAGTACTGTGTGAAATAAGCTAGTTCTGTACTTGGAATGAGTTGATTTCTTAACAAGAATCTTCAGTGCAGGAAGATCAAACTTTCCTGGTTTGTGTAATCTAAAAAGATGTACAACTTAGTAGATTCACCTCATTTCTAACGTAGTTTGTTTACAAAACAAACACCTACATTGCCGAACACAGTACTGTGTGAAATAAGCTAGTTCTGTTCTCGGAATGAGTTGCTTTTTTAAGAAGTATCTTCAGTGCAGCAAGATGAAACTTTCCTAGTTTGTGTAATCTAAGAAGATGTACAACTTAGTAGATTCACCTCATTTCTAACGTAGTTTGTTTAGAAAACAAACACCTTCATTGCCGAACACAGTACTGTGTGAAATAAGGCCGTTTTGCTCTCTGAATGAGTTGCTTTCTTACGAAGAGTCTTCAGTGCAGCAAGATCAAACTTACCTTGTTTGTGTAATCTAACAAGGTTTACAACTTAGTAGATTCAACTCATTTCTAAGGTAGTTTGTTTAGAAAACAAACACCTTCATTACGGAACAAAGTACAGTGTGAAATAAGCTAGTTCTATTCTCCGAATGTATTGCTTTCTTATGAAGAGTCTTAAGTGCAGCAAGATCAAACTTTCCTAGTTGCTGTAATGTAAAATGATGTACAATTTAGTAGATTAGCTTCACTTCTAAAGTAGTTTGTTCAGAAAACAAACCCCTTCATTTCTGAACACTGTACTGTGTGAAATAAGCTAGTTCTGTTCTCCGAATCAGTTGCTTTTTTAAGAAGTATCTGCAGTGCAGCAAGATCAAACTTTCCTAGTTTGTGTAATCTAACAAGATGTACAACTTAGTAGATTCACCTCATTTCTAACATAGTTTCTTTAGAAAACAAACACCTTCATTGTCGAACACAGTACTGTGTGAAATAAGGCCGTTCTGTTCTCCAAATGAGTTGCTTTCTTACGAAGAGTCTTAAGTGCAGCAACATCAAACTTTCCTTGTTTCTGTAATGTAACATGATGTACAACTTAGTAGATTAGCTTCATTTCTAAAGTAGTTTGTTTAGAAAACAAACCCCTTCATTTCGGAACACTGTACTGTGTGAAATAAGCTAGTTCTGTTCTCCGAATGAGTTGCTTTTTGAAGAAGTATCTTCACTGCAGAAAGATCAAACTTTCCTAGTTTGTGTAATCTAACAAGATGTACAACTTAGTAGATTCACCTCATTTCTAACGTAGTTTGTTTAGAAAACAAACACCTTCATTGCCGAACACAGGACTGTGTGAAATAAGCCAGTTCTATTCTCGGAATGAGTTCCTTTCTTAACAAGAATCGTCAGTGCAGGAAGATCAAACGTTCCTAGTTTGTGTAATCTAACAAGATGTACAACACCTTAGTAGATTCAACTCAATTTCTACTTGTTTTGTTTTAGAAAACAAACACACTTCATTTCCCAAACACAGTACTGTGTGAAATAAGGCCGCTCTTTCTCTGAATGAGTTGCTTTCTTACGAAGAGTCTTCAGTGCTGCAAGAACAAACTTTCCTAGTTTGTGTAATCTAACAAGATGTATAACTTAGTAGATTCACCTCATTTCCAACGTAGTTTCTTTAGAAAACAAACACCTTCATTTACAAATAAGGCCGTTCTGTTCTCTGAATGAGTTGCTTTCTTACGAAGAGTCTTCAGTGCAGCAAGATCAAACTTTCCTTGTTTCTGTCATGTAACAAGATGTACAACTAGTAGATTCAACTCATTTCAGAGTTTGTTTTAGCTTCATTCTGATGTGAAATAAAGTTCTGTTCTCCGATTTTTCTTATGAAAACAAAGATCAAACTTTCCTAGTTGCTGTAATGTAACATGATGTACAATTTAGTAGATTAGCTTCATTTCTAAAGTAGTTTGTTTAAAAACAAACCCCTTCATTTCTGTTCTGTGTGAAATGAGTTCTGTTCTTTTTTTTATGTATCTTCAGTGCAGCAAGATCAAACTTTCCTAGTTTGTGTAATCTAACAAGATGTACAACTTAGTAGATTCACCTCATTTCTAACAAGAAAACAAACACCTTCATTGCGAACACAGTACTGTGTGAAATAAGGCCGTTCTGTTCTTCATTGCTTTCTTACGAAGAGTCTTACTGAATCAAACTTTCCTTGTTTCTGTAATGTAACATGATGTACAACTTAGTAGATTAGCTTCATTTCTAAAGTAGTTTGTTTAGAAAACAAACACTTCATTTAACACTGTACTGTGTGAAATAAGCTAGTTCTGTTCTCGAATGAGTTGCTTTTTGAAGCATCTTCAGTGCAGCAAGAACAAACTTTCCTAGTTTGTGTAATCTAACAAGATGTACAACTTAGTAGATTCACCTCATTTCTAACGTAGTTTCTTTAGAAAACAAACACCTTCATTGTAACACAGTACTGTGTGAAATAAGGCAGTTCTGTTCTCCTAAATGTTCTTTCTTAACAAGAGTCTTCATGAGTTGATGTACAACTTAGTAGATTACAAACAGTCTTTCCTTTACTGAATGAGTTGCTTTCTTCTGAAGTATCTTCAGTGCAGCAAGAACAAACTTTCCTAGTTTGTGTAATCTAACAAGATGTACAACTTAGTAGATTCACCTCATTTAGTTTCTTTAGTAAACAAACACCTTCATTGTTGTGTGTGAAATAAGCTGTTCTGTTCTGTTTAACAAGAATCTTACAAATCAAACCTTCATTTCTGTAATGTAACAATGACAGTACAATTTCTAAGCTAGAAAACAAACCCTTCTGTTATAAGGCTTTCTGTTCTATGAGTTGCTTTTTTTAAGAGTCTTCAGTGCAGTTTGTGTAATCAAACAACTTAGTAGATTCACCTTCCTAGTTTCTGTAAAACAAAAACCTGTAACATGATGTGAAATTAGTAGATTCTGTTCTCATTTTCTTCAGTGCAGATCAAACTTACCTTGTTTTAGAAATGTACAACTTAGTAAGATTCACCTCATTTCAAAAGTAGTTTTGTTTAGAAAACAAACCCTTCATTTCTGAACACTGTACTGTGTGAAATAAGCTAGTTCTGTTCTCCGAATGAGTTGCTTTTTAAGAAGTAGTCTTCAGTGCAGCAAGATCAAACTTTCCTAGTTTGTAATCTAACAATGTACAATAACATTTCTATATGTACAACTTCATTAGATTCTGTTTGAAATAAGCTCATTTCTAACGAGTTGCTTTTTTTAGAAAACAAAGATGACTTTCATTTGTGTAATCTAACAATATGTACACAGTACTGTTTCTTTGAAAACAAACACCTTCATTGCCGTTCTGTTCTGTTCTCTGAATGAGTTGCTTTCTTCTGAAGAGTCTTCAGTGCAGCAAGATCAAACGTACCTTGTTTGTGTAATCTAACAAGATGTACAACTTAGTAGATTCAACTCATTTCTAACGTAGTTTGTTTAGAAAACAAACACCTTCATTACGGAACAAAGTACTGTGTGAAATAAGCTAGTTCTGTTCTCCGAATGTGTTGCTTTTTTGAGAAGTATCTTCAGTGCTGCAAGAACAAACTTTCCTAGTTTGTGTAATCTAACAAGATGTATAACTTAGTAGATTCACCTCATTTCCAACGTAGTTTCTTTAGAAAACAAACACCTTCATTGTCGAACACAGTAATGTGAGAAATGAGGCCGTTCTGTTCTCCTAATGAGTTGCTTTCTTACGAAGAGTCTTAAGTGCAGCAAGATCAAACTTTCCTTGTTTCTGTCATGTAACATGATGTACGATTTAGTAGATTAGCTTCATTTCTAAAGTAGTTCATTTAGAAAACAAACCCCTTCATTTCTGAACACTGCACTGTGTGAAATAAGCTAGTTCTCTTATCGGAATGAGTTGCTTTTTTAAGAAGTATCTTCAGTGCAGCAAGAACAAACTTTCCTAGTTTGTGTAATCTAACAAGATGTACAACTTAGTAGATTCACCTCATTTCTAACATAGTTTGTTTAGAAAACAAACACCTTCATGGCCAAACACAGGACTGTGTGAAATAAGCTAGTTCTGTTCTCGGAATGAGTTGCTTTCTTAACAAGAATCTTCAGTGCAGGAAGATCAAACGTTCCTAGTTTGTGTAATCTAACAAGATATACAACTTAGTAGATTCACCTCATTTCTAACGTAGTTTGTTTAGAAAACAAACACCTTCAAAGCCGAAAACAGTACTGTGTGAAATAAGGCCGTTCCTTTCTATGAGTTGCTTTCTTACGAAGAGTCTTCAGTGCTGCAAGAACAAACATTCCTAGTTTGTGTAATCTAACAAGATGTACAACTTAGTAGATTCACCTCATTTCTAACGTAGTTTCTTTAGAAAACAAACACCTTCATTGCCGAACACAGTACTGTGTGAAATAAGGCCGTTCTGTTCTCCAAATGAGTTGCTTTCTTACGAAGAGTCTTATGTGCAGCAAGATCAAACTTACCTTGTTACTGTCATGTAACATGTTGTACGACTTAGTAGATTAGCTTCATTTCAAAAGTAGTTTGTTGAGAAAACAAACCCCTTCATTTTGGAACACTGTACTGTGTGAAATAAGCTAGTTCTGTTCTCCGAATGAGTTGCTTTTTTAAGAAGTATCTTCAGGGCAGCAAGATCAAACTTTCCTAGTTTGTGTAATCTAACAAGATGTACAACTTAGTACATTCACCTCATTTCTAACATAGTTTCTTTAGAAAACAAACACCTTCATTGCCGAACACAGTACTGTGGGAAATAAGGCAGTTCTGCTCTCTGAATGAGTTGCTTTCTTAAGAAGTATCTTCAGTGCAGCAAGATGAAACTTTCCTAGTTTGTGTAATCTAACAAGATGTACAACGTAGTAGATTCACCTCATTTCTAACGTAGTTTCTTTAGAAAACAAACACCTTCATTGCCGAACACAGTACTGTGTGAAATAAGGCCGTTCTGTTCTCTGAATGAGTTGCTTTCTTACGAACAGTCTTCAGTGCAGCAAGATCAAACGTACCTTGTTTGTGTAATCTAACAAGATGTACAACTTAGTAGATTCAACTCATTTCTAACGTAGTTTGTTTAGAAAACAAACACCTTCATTACGGAACAAAGTACTGTGTGAAATAAGCTAGTTCTGTTCTCCGAATGTGTTGCTTTTTTGAGAAGTATCTTCAGTGCTGCAAGAACAAACTTTCCTAGTTTGTGTAATCTAACAAGATGTATAACTTAGTAGATTCACCTCATTTCCAACGTAGTTTCTTTAGAAAACAAACACCTTCATTGTCGAACACAGTACTGTGAGAAATAAGGCCGTTCTGTTCTCCTAATGAGTTGCTTTCTTACGAAGAGTCTTAAGTGCAGCAAGATCAAACTTTCCTTGTTTCTGTCATGTAACATGATGTACGATTTAGTAGATTAGCTTCATTTCTAAAGTAGTTCATTTAGAAAACAAACCCCTTCATTTCTGAACACTGCACTGTGTGAAATAAGCTAGTTCTCTTATCGGAATGAGTTGCTTTTTTAAGAAGTATCTTCAGTGCAGCAAGAACAAACTTTCCTAGTTTGTGTAATCTAACAAGATGTACAACTTAGTAGATTCACCTCATTTCTAACGTAGTTTCTTTAGAAAACAAACACCTTCATTGCCGAAAACAGTACTGTGTGAAATAAGGCCGTTCTGTTCTCTGAATGAGTTGCTTTCTTCTGAAAGAGTCTTCAGTGCAGCAAGATCAAACTTACCTTGTTTGTGTAATCTAACAAGATGTACAACTTAGTAGATTCACCTCATTTGTAACGTAGTTTGTTTAGAATACAAACACCTTCATTACAGAACAAAATACAGTGTGAAATAAGCTAGTTCTGTTATCCGAATGAGTTGCTTTCTTACGAAGAATCTTAAGTGCAGCAAGATCAAACTTTCCTAGTTGCTGTAATGTAACATGATGTACAATTTAGTAGATTAGCTTCATTTCTAAAGTAGTTTGTTTAGAAAACAAACCCCTTCATTTCTGAACACTGTACTGTTTGAAATAAGCTAGTTCTGTTCTCCGAATGAGTTGCTTTTTTAAGAAGTATCTTCAGTGCAGCAAGATGAAGCTTTCCTCGTTTGTGTAATCTAACAATATGTACAACTTATTAGATTCACCTCATTTCTAACGTAGTTTCTTTAGAAAACAAACACCTTCATTGCTGAACACAGTACTGTGTGAAATAAGGCCGTTCTGTTCTCTGAATGAGTTGCTTTCTTACGAAGAGTCTTCAGTGCAGCAAGATCAAACTTACCTTGTTTGTGTAATCTAACAAGATGTACAACTTAGTAGATTAGCTTAATTTCTAAAGTAGTTTGTTTAGAGAACAAACCCCTTCATTTCTGAACACTGTACTGTGTGAAATAAGCTAGTTCTGTCTCCGAATGAGTTGCTTTTTTAAGAAGTAACTTCAGTGCAGCAAGAACAAACTTTCCTAGTTTGTGTAATCTAACAAGATGTACAACTTAGTAGATTCACCTCATTTCTAACATAGTTTGTTTAGAAAACAAACACCTTCATGGCCGAACACAGGACTGTGTGAAATAAGCTAGTTCTGTTCTCGGAATGAGTTGCTTTCTTAACAAGAATCTTCAGTGCAGGAAGATCAAACGTTCCTAGTTTGTGTAATCTAACAAGATATACAACTTAGTAGATTCACCTCATTTCTAACGTAGTTTGTTTAGAAAACAAACACCTTCAAAGCCGAAAACAGTACTGTGTGAAATAAGGCCGTTCCTTTCTATGAGTTGCTTTCTTACGAAGAGTCTTCAGTGCTGCAAGAACAAACATTCCTGGTTTGCGTAATCTAACAAGATGTACAACTTAGTAGATTCACCTCATTTCTAACGTAGTTTCTTTAGAAAACAAACACCTTCATTGCCGAACACAGTACTGTGTGAAATAAGGCCGTTCTGTTCTCCAAATGAGTTGCTTTCTTACGAAGAGTCTTATGTGCAGCAAGATCAAACTTGCCTTGTTACTGTCATGTAACATGTTGTACGACTTAGGAGATTAGCTTCATTTCAAAAGTAGTTTGTTGAGAAAACAAACCCCTTCATTTTGGAACACTGTACTGTGTGAAATAAGCTAGTTCTGTTCTCCGAATGAGTTGCTTTTTTAAGAAGTATCTTCAGGGCAGCAAGATCAAACTTTCCTAGTTTGTGTAATCTAACAAGATGTACAACTTAGTACATTCACCTCATTTCTAACATAGTTTCTTTAGAAAACAAACACCTTCATTGCCGAACACAGTACTGTGGGAAATAAGGCAGTTCTGCTCTCTGAATGAGTTGCTTTCTTACGAAGTATCTTCAGTGCAGCAAGATGAAACTTTCCTAGTTTGTGTAATCTAACAAGATGTACAACGTAGTAGATTCACCTCATTTCTAACGTAGTTTCTTTAGAAAACAAACACCTTCATTGCGAACACAGTACTGTGTGAAATAAGGCCGTTCTGTTCTCTGAATGAGTTGCTTTCTTACGAACAGTCTTCAGTGCAGCAAGATCAAACGTACCTTGTTTGTGTAATCTAACAAGATGTACAACTTAGTAGATTCAACTCATTTCTAACGTAGTTTGTTTTGAAAACAAAAACCTTCATTACGGAACAAAGTACTGTGTGAAATAAGCTAGTTCTGTTCTCACAATGAGTTGCTTTTTTAAGTATCTTCAGTGCAGCAAGATGAAACTTTCCTAGTTTGTGTAATCTAACAAGATGTACAACTTAGTAGATTCACCTCATTTCTAACGTAGTTTGTATAGAAAAAAAAACACCTTCATTGCCGAACACAGTACTGTGTGAAATAAGCTAGTTCTGTTCTTGGAATGAGTTGATTTCTTAACAAGAATCTTCAGTGCAGGAAGATCAAACTTTCCTGGTTTGTGTAATCTAACAAGATGTACAACTTAGTAGATTCACCTCATTTCTAACGCAGTTTCTTTAGAAAACAAACACCTTCATTGCCGAACACAGTACTGTGTGAAATAAGGCCGTTCTCTTCTCTGAATGAGTTGCTTTCTTACGAAGAGTCCTCAGTGCAGAAAGATCAAACTTACCTTGTTTGTGTAGTCTAACAAGATGGACAACTTAGTAGATTCACCTCATTTCTATCGTAGTTTGTTTAGAAAACAAACATCTTCATTACGGAACAAAGTACAGTGTGAAATAAGCTAGTTCTGTTCTCCGAATGAGTTGCTTTCTTACGAAGAGTCTTAAGGGCAGCAAGATCAAACGTTCCTAGTTGCTGTAATGTAACATTATTTACAACTTAGTAGATTAGCTTCATTTCTAAAGTAGTTTGTTTAGAAAACAAACCCCTTCATTTCTGAACACTGTACTGTGTGAAATAAGCTAGTTCTGTTCTCCGAATGAGTTGCTTTTTTAAGAAGTATCTTCACTGCAGAAAGATCAAACTTTCCTTGTTTTTGTAATCTAACAAGATGTACAACTTAGTAGATTCACCTCATTTCTAAGGTAGTTTCTTTAGAAAACAAACACCTTCATTGAAGAACACAGTACTGTGTGAAATAAGCCCGTTCTGTTCTCCAAAAGAGTTGCTTTCTTAAGAAGAGTCTTAAGTGCAGCAAGATCAAACTTTCCTTGTTTCTGTAATGTAACATGATGTACAACTTAGTAGATTAGCTTCATTTCTAAAGTAGTTTGTTTAGAAAACAGACCCTTTCATTTCGGAACACTGTACTGTGTGAAATAAGCTAGTTCTGTTCTCTGAATGAGTTGCTTTTTTAAGAAGTATCTTCAGGGCAGCCAGATCAAACTTTCCTAGTTTGTGTAATCTAACAAGATGTACAACTTAGTAGATTCACCTAATTTCTAACGTAATTTGTTTAGAAAACAAACACCTTCATTGCCGAACACAGTACTGTGTGAAATAAGCTAGTTCTGTTCTCGGAATGAGTTGCTTTCTTACGAAGAGTCTTAAGGGCAGCAAGATCAAACTTTCCTAGTTGCTGTAATGTAACATGATGTACAACTTAATAGATTAGCTTCATTTCTAAAGTAGTTTGTTTAGAAAACAAACCCCTTCATTTCTGAACACTGTACTGTGTGAAATAAGCTAGTTCTGATCTCGGAAGAGTTGCTTTTTTAAGAACTATCTTCATTGCAGCAAGATGAAACTTTCCTAGTTTGTGTAATCTAACAAGATGTACAATTAGTAGATTCACCTCATTTCTAACGTAGTTTCTTTAGAAAACAAACCCCTTCATTTCGGAACACTGTACTGTGCGAAATAAGCTAGTTCTGTACTTGGAATGAGTTGATTTCTTAACAAGAATCTTCAGTGCAGGAAGATCAAACTTTCCTGGTTTGTGTAATCTAAAAGATGTACAACTTAGTAGATTCACCTCATTTCTAACGTAGTTTGTTTACAAAACAAACACCTACATTGCCGAACACAGTACTGTGTGAAATAAGCTAGTTCTGTTCTCGGAATGAGTTGCTTTTTTAAGAAGTATCTTCAGTGCAGCAAGATGAAACTTTCCTAGTTTGTGTAATCTAACAAGATGTACAACTTAGTAGATTCACCTCATTTCTAACGTAGTTTGTTTAGAAAACAAACACCTTCATTGCCGAACACAGTACTGTGTGAAATAAGGCCGTTTTGCTCTCTGAATGAGTTGCTTTCTTACGAAGAGTCTTCAGTGCAGCAAGATCAAACTTACCTTGTTTGTGTAATCTAACAAGGTGTACAACTTAGTAGATTCAACTCATTTCCAACGTAGTTTGTTTAGAAAACAAACACCTTCATTACGGAACAAAGTACAGTGTGAAATAAGCTAGTTCTATTCTCCGAATGAGTTGCTTTCTTACGAAGAGTCTTAAGTGCAGCAAGATCAAACTTTCCTTGTTGCTGTAATGTAACATGATGTACAATTTAGTAGATTAGCTTCACTTCTAAAGTAGTTTGTTTAGAAAACAAACCCCTTCATTTCTGAGTACTGTACTGTGTGAAATAAGCTAGTTCTGTTCTCCGAATCAGTTGCTTTTTTAAGAAGTATCTGCAGTGCAGCAAGATCAAACTTTCCTAGTTTGTGTAATCTAACAAGATGTACAACTTAGTAGATTCACCTCATTTCTAACATAGTTTCTTTAGAAAACAAACACCTTCATTGTCGAACACAGTACTGTGTGAAATAAGGCCGTTCTGTTCTCTAAATGAGTTGCTTTCTTACGAAGAGTCTTAAGTGCAGCAACATCAAACTTTCCTTGTTTCTGTAATGTAACATGATGTACAACTTAGTAGATTAGCTTCATTTCTAAAGTAGTTTGTTTAGAAAACAAACCCCTTCATTTCGGAACACTGTACTGTGTGAAATAAGCTAGTTCTGTTCTCCGAATGAGTTGCTTTTTTAAGAAGTATCTTCACTGCAGAAAGATCAAACTTTCCTAGTTTGTGTAATCTAACAAGATGTACAACTTAGTAGGTTCACCTCATTTCTAACGTAGTTTGTTTAGAAAACAAACACCTTCATTGCCGAACACAGGACTGTGTGAAATAAGCCAGTTCTGTTCTCGGAATGAGTTGCTTTCTTAACAAGAATCTTTAGTGCAGGAAGATCAAACGTTCCTAGTTTGTGTAATCTAACAAGATGTACAACTTAGTAGATTCACCTCATTTCTAACGTAGTTTGTTTAGAAAACAAACACCTTCATTGCCGAACACAGTACTGTGTGAAATAAGGCCGTTCCTTTCTCTGAATGAGTTGCTTTCTTACGAAGAGTCTTCAGTGCTGCAAGAACAAACTTTCCTAGTTTGTGTAATCTAACAAGATGTACAACTTAGTAGATTCACCTCATTTCTAACGTAGTTTCTTTAGAAAACAAACACCTTCATTGTCGAACACAGTACTGTGTGAAATAAGGCCGTTCTGTTCTCCAAAAGAGTTGCTTTCTTACGAAGAGTCTTAAGTGCAGCAAGATCAAACTTTCCTTGTTTCTGTCATGTAACATGATGGACGATTTAGTAGATTAGCTTCATTTCTAAAGTAGTTCATTTAGAAAACAAACCCCTTCATTTCTGAACACTGTATTGTGTGAAATAAGCTAGTTCTGTTCTCCGAATGAGTTGCTTTTTTAAGAAGTATCTTCAGTGCAGCAAGAACAAACTTTCCTAGTTTGTGTAATCTAACAAGATGTACAACTTAGTAGATTCACCTCATTTGTAACGTAGTTTCTTTAGAAAACAAACACCTTCATTGCCGAACACAGTACTGTGTGAAATAAGCCCGTTCTGTTCTCCAAATGATTTGCTTTCTTACGAAGAGTCTTAAGTGCAGCAACATCAAACTTTCCTTGTTCCTGTAATGTAACATGATGTACAACTTAGTAGATTAGCTTCATTTCTAAAGTAGTTTGTTTAGAAAACAAACACCTTCATTGCCGAACACATTACTGTGTGAAATAAGCCCGTTCTGTTCTCGGAATGAGTTGCTTTCTTAACAAGAATCTTCAGTGCAGGAAGATGAAACTTTCCTAGTTTGTGTAATCTGACAAGATGTACAACTTAGTAGATTCACCTCATTTCTAACGTAGTTTCTTTAGAAAACAAACACCTTCATTGCCGAACACAGTACTGTGTGAAATAAGGCCGTTCTGCTCTCTGAATGAGTTGCTTTCTTACGAAGTATCTTCAGTGCAGCAAGATGAAACTTTCCTAGTTTGTGTAATCTAACAAGATGTACAACTTAATAGATTCATCTCATTTCTAACGCAGTTTCTTTAGAAAACAAACACCTTCATTGCCGAACACATTACTGTGTGAAATAAGCCCGTTCTGTTCTCTGAATGAGTTGCTTTCTTACGAAGAGTCTTCAGTGCAGCAAGATCAAACTTACCTTGTTTGTGTAATCTAACAAGGTGTACAACTTAGTAGATTCAACTCATTTCTAACGTAGTTTGTTTAGAAAACAAACACCTTCAATACGGAACAAAGTACAGTGTGAAATAAGCTAGTTCTATTCTCCGAATGAGTTGCTTTCTTACGAAGAGTCTTAAGTGCAGCAAGATCAAACTTTCCTTGTTGCTGTAATGTAACATGATGTACAATTTAGTAGATTAGCTTCACTTCTAAAGTAGTTTGTTTAGAAAACAAACCCCTTCATTTCTGAGTACTGTACTCTGTGAAATAAGCTAGTTCTGTTCTCCGAATCAGTTGCTTTTTTAAGAAGTATCTGCAGTGCAGCAAGATCAAACTTTCCTAGTTTGTGTAATCTAACAAGATGTACAACTTAGTAGATTCAACTCATTTCTAACGTAGTTTATTTAGAAAACAAACACCTTCATTGTCGAACACAGGACTGTGTGAAATAAGCTAGTTCTGTTCTCGGAATGAGTTGCTTTCTTAACAAGAATCTTCAGTGCAGGAAGATCAAACGTTCCTAGTTTGTGTAATCTAACAAGCTGTACAACGTAGTAGATTCACCTCATTTTTACGTAGTTTGTTTAGAAAACAAACACCTTCATTGCCGAACACAGTACTGTGTGAAATAAGGCCGTTCCTTTCTCTGAATGAGTTGCTTTCTTACGAAGAGTCTTCAGTGCTGCAAGAACAAACTTTCCTATTTTGTGTAGTCTAACAAGATGTACAACTTAGTAGATTCACCTCATTTCTAACGTATGTTCTTTAGAAAACAAACACCTTCATTGCCGAACAGAGTACTGTGTGAAATAAGGCCGTTCTGTTCTTCAAATGAGTTGCTTTCTTAAGAAGAGTCTTAAGTGCAGCAAGATCAAACTTTCCTTGTTTCTGTCATGTAACATGATGTACAACTTAGCAGATTAGCTTCATTTCTAAATTAGTTTGTTTAGAAAACAAACCCCTTCATTTCTGAACACTGTAATGTGTGAAATAAGCTAGTTCTGTTCTCCGAATGTATTGCTTTTTTAAGAAGTATCTTCAGTGCAGCAAGATCAAACTTTCCACTTTTGTGTAATCTAACAAGATGTACAACTTAGTAGATTCACCTCATTTCTAACGTAGTTTGTATAGAAAACAAACACCTTCATTGCCGAACACAGTACTGTGTGAAATAAGCTAGTTCTGTTCTTGGAAAGAGTTCATTTCTTAACAAGAATCTTCAGTGCAGGAAGATCAAACTTTCCTGGTTTGTGTAATCTAACAAGATGTACAACTTAGTAGATTCACCTCATTTCTAACGTAGTTTGTGTAGAAAACAAACACCTACATTGCCGAACACAGGACTGTGTGAAATAAGCTAGTTCTGTTCTCTGAATGAGTTGCTTTTTTAAGAAGTATCTTCAGGGCAGCAAGATCAAACTTTCCTAGTTTGTGTAATCTAACAAGATGTACAACTTAGTAGATTCACCTCATTTCTAACGTAGTTTGTTTAGAAAACAAACACCTTCATTGCCGAACACAGTACTGTGTGAAATAAGCCCGTTCTGTTCTCCAAAAGAGTTGCCTTCTTACGAAGAGTATTAAGTGCAGCAAGATCAAACTTTCCTTGTTTCTGTAATGTAACATGATGTACAACTTAGTAGATTAGCTTCATTTCTAAATTACTTTGTTTAGAAAACAAACCCCTTCATTTCTGAACACTGTAATGTGTGAAATAAGCTAGTTCTGTTCTCCGAATGTGTTTTTTTTTAAGAAGTATCTTCAGTGCAGCAAGATCAAACTTTCCATGTTTGTGTAATCTAACAAGATGTACAACTTAGTAGATTCACCTCATTTCTAACGTAGTTTGTTTAGAAAACAAACCCCTTCATTTCTGAACCCTGTACTGTGTGAAATAAGCTAGTTCTGTTCTCAGAAAGAGTTGCTTTTTTAAGAAGTATCTTCACTGCAACAAGATCAAACTTTCCTAGTTTGTGTAATCTAACAAGGTGTACAACTTAGTAGATTAAACTCATTTCTAACATAGTTTGTTTAGAAAACAAACACCGTCATTGCTGAACACAGGACTGTGTGAAATAAGCTAGTTCAGTTCTCGGAATGAGTTGCTTTCTTAACAAGAATCTTCAGTGCAGGAAGATCAAACGTTCCTAGTTTGTGTAGTCTAACAAGATGTACAACTTAGTAGATTCACCTCATTTCTAACGTAGTTTGTTTAGAAAACAAACACCTTCATTGCCGAACACAGTACTGTGTGAAATAAGGCCGTTCCTTTCTCTGAATGAGTTGCTTTCTTACGAAGAGTCTTCAGTGCTGCAAGAACAAACTTTTCTAGTTTGTGTAATGTAACAAGATGTACAACTTAGTAGATTCACCTCATTTCTAAGGTAGTTTGTTTAGAAAACAAACACCTTCATTGCCGAACACAGTACTGTGTAAAATAAGGCCGTTCTGTTCTCCAAATGAGTTGCTTTCTTACGAAGAGTCTTAAGTGCAGCAAGATCAAACTTTCCTAGTTTGTGTAATCTAACAAGATGTACGACTGAGTAGATTCACCTCATTTCTAACGTAGTTTGTTTAGAAAACAAACACCTTCGTTGCCAACACAGTTCTGTGTGAAATAAGCTAGTTCTGTTCTCGGAATGAGTTGCTTTTTTAAGAAGTATCTTCAGTGCAGCAAGATGAAACTTTCCTAGTTTGTGTAATCTAACAAGATGTACAACGTAGTAAATTCACCTCATTTCTAACGTAGTTTCTTTAGAAAAGAAACACCTTCATTGCCGAACACAGTACTGTGTGAAATAAGGCCGTTCTGCTCTCTGAATGAGTTGCTTTCTTACGAAGAGTCTTAAGGGCAGCAAGATCAAACTTTCCTAATTGCTGTAATGTAACATGATGTACAATTTAGTAGATTAGCTTCATTTCTAAAGTAGTTTGTTTAGAAAACAAACCCCTTCATTTCTGAACACTGTACTGTGTGAAATAAGCTAGTTCGGTTCTCGGAATGAGTTGCTTTTTAAAAAGTATCTTCAGTGCAGCAAGATGAAACTTTCCTAGTTTGTGTAATCTAACAAGATGTACAACCTAGTAGATTCACCTCATTTCTAACGTAGTTTCTTTAGAAAACAAACACCTTCCATGCCGAACACCGTACTGTGTCAAATAAGCCCGTTCTGTTCTCTGAATGAGTTTCTTTCTTACGAAGAGTGTTAAGTGCAGCAAGATCAAACTTTCCTAGTTTCTGTAATGTAACATGATGTACAACTTAGTACACTAGCTTCATTTCTAAAGTAGTTTGTTTAGAAAACAAACACCTTCATTTCTGAACACTGTACAGTGTGAAATAAGCTAGTTCTGTTCTCCGAATGAGTTGCTTTTTTAAGAAGTATCTTCACTGCAGCAAGATCAAACTTTCCTAGTTTGTGTAATATAACAAGACGTACAACTTAGTAGATTCACCTCATTTCTAACGTAGTTTGTTTAGAAAACAAACACCTTCATTGCCGAACACAAGACTGTGTGAAATAAGCTAGTTCTGTTCTCGGAATGAGTTGCTTTCTTAACAAGAATCTTCAGTGCAAGAAGATCAAACGTTCCTAGTTTGTGTAATCTAACAAGATGTACAACTTAGTAGATTCACCTCATTTCTAACGTAGTTTGTTTAGAAAACAAACACCTTCATTGCCGAACACAGTACTGTGCGAAATAAGGCCGTTCCTTTCTCTGAATGAGTTGCTTTCTTACGAAGAGTCTTCAGTGCTGCAAGAACAAACTTTCCTAGTTTGTGTAATCTAACAAGATGTACAACTTAGTAGATTCACCTCATTTCTAACGTAGTTTCTTTAGAAAACAAACACCTTCATTGCCGAACACAGTCCTGTGTGAAATAAGGCCGTTCTGTTCTCCAAATGAGTTGCTTTCTTACGAAGAGTCTTAAGTGCAACAAGATCAAACTTTCCTTGTTTCTGTCATGTAACATGGTGTACGACTTAGTAGATTAGCTTCATTTCTAAAGTAGTTTGTTCAGAAAACAAACCCCTTCATTTCAGAACACTGTACTGTGTGAAATAACCTATTTCTGTTCTCCGAATGAGTTGCTTTTTTAAGAAGTATCTTTAGGGCAGCAAGATCAAACTTTCCTAGTTTGTGTAATCTAACAAGATGTACAACTTAGTAGATTCATCTCATTTCTAACGTAGTTTGTTTAGAAAACAAACACCTTTATTGCCGAACACAGGACTGTGTGAAATAAGCTAGTTCTGTTCTCGGAATGAGTTGCTTTCTTAACAAGAATCTTCAGTGCAGGAAGATCAAACGTTCCTAGTTTGTGTAATCTAACAAGATGTACAACTTAGTAGATTCACCTCATTTCTAACGTAGTTTCTTTAGAAAACAAACACCTTCATTGCCGAACACAGTACTGTGTGAAATAAGGCCGTTCCTTTCTCTGAATGAGTTGCTTTCTTACGAAGAGTCTTCAGTGCTGCAAGATCAAACTTTCCTAGTTTGTGTAATCTAACAAGATGTACAACTTAGTAGATTCACCTCATTTCTAACTTACTTTCTTTAGAAAACAAACACCTTCATTGCCAAACACAGTACTGTGTGAAATAAGGCCGTTCTGTTCTCCAATGAGTTGCTTTCTTACGAAGAGACTTAAGTGCAGCAAGATAAAACTTTCCTTGTTTCTGTCATGTAACATGATGTACGACTTAGTAAATTTGCTTCATTTCTAAAGTAGTTTGTTTAGAAAACAAACCCCTTCATTTCGGAACACTGTACTGTGTGAAATAAGCTAGTTCTCTTCTCCGAATCAGTTGCTTTTTTAAGAAGTATCTTTAGGGCAGCAAGATCAAACTTTCCTAGTTTGTGTAATCTAACAATATGTACAACTTAGTAGATTCACCTCATTTCTAACGTAGTTTGTTTAGAAAACAAACTCCTTCATTGCCGAACACAGTACTGTGTGAAATAAGCTAGTTCTGTTCTCGGAATGAGTTGCTTTTTTAAGAAGTATCTTCAGTGCAGCAAGATGAAACTTTCCTAGTTTGTGTAATCTAACAAGATATACAACTTAGTAGATTCACCTCATTTCTAACGTGGTTTCTTTAGAAAACAAACACCTTCATTGCCGAACACAGTACTGTGTGAAATAAGGCCGTTCTGCTCTCTGAATGAGTTGCTTTCTTAAGAAGTATCTTCAGTGCAGCAAGATGAAACTTTCCTAGTTTGTGTAATCTAACAAGATGTACAACTTAGTAGATTCACCTCATTTCTAACGTAGTTTCTTTAGAAAACAAACAACTTCATTGCGGAACACAGTACTGTTTGAAATAAGGCCGTTCTGTTCTCTGAATGAGTTGCTTTCTTAGGAAGAGTCTTCAGTGCAGCAAGATCAAACTTACCTTGTTTGTGTAACCTAACAAGATGTACAACTTAGTAGATTCAACTCATTTCTAACGTAGTTTGTTTAGAAAACAAACACCTTCATTACGGAACAAAGTACAGTGTGAAATAAGCTACTTCTGTTCTCCGAATGAGATGCTTTCTGACGAAGAGACTTAAGTGCCGCAAGATGAAACTTTCCTAGTTGCTGTAATGTAACATGATGTGCAATTTAGTAGATTAGCTTCATTTCTAAAGTAGTTTGTTTAGAAAACAAACCCCTTCATTTCTGAACACTGTACTGTGTGAAATAAGCTAGTTCTCTTCTCCGAATCAGTTGCTTTTTTAAGAAGTATCTTCAATCCAGCAAGATCAAACTTTCCTAGTTTGTGTAATCTAACAAGATGTACAACTTAGTAGATTCACCTCATTTCTAACATAGTTTCTTTAGAAAACAAACACCTTCCATCCCGAACACAGTACTGTGTGAAATAAGCCCGTTCTGTTCTCCAAAAGAGTTGCTTTCTTACGAAGAGTCTTAAGTGCAGCAAGATCAAACTTTCCTAGTTGCTGTAATGTAACATGATGTACAATTCAGTAGATTAGCTTCATTTCTAAAGTAGTTTGTTTAGAAAACAAACCCCTTCATTTCTGAACACTGTACTGTGTGAAATAAGCTAGTTCTGTTCTCCGAATGAGTTGCTTTTTTAAGAAGTATCTTCAGTGCAGCAAGAACAAACTTTCCTAGTTTGTGTAATCTAACAAGATGTACAACTTAGTACATTCACCTCATTTCTAACGTAGTTTCTTTAGAAAACAAACACCTTCCATGCCGAACACAGTACTGTGTGAAATAAGCCCGTTCTGTTGTCCAAATGAGTTGCTTTCTTACGAAGAGTCTTAAGTGCAGCAAGATCAAACTTTCCTAGTTTCTGTAATGTAACATGGTGTACAACTTAGTACACTAGCTTCATTTCTAAAGTAGTTTGTTAGAAAACAAACCCCTTCATTTCTGAACACTGTACTGTGTGAAATAAGCTAGTTCTGTTCTCCGAATGAGTTGCTTTTTAAGAAGTATCTTCACTGCAGCAAGATCAAACTTTCCTAGTTTGTGTAATCTAACAAGATGTACAACTTAGTAGATTCACCTCATTTCTAACATAGTTTGTTTAGAAAACAAACACCTTCATTGCCGAACACAGGACTGTGTGAAATAAGCTAGTTCTGTTCTCGAATGAGTTGCTTTCTTAACAAGAATCTTCAGTGCAGGAAGATCAAACGTTCCTAGTTTGTGTAATCTAACAAGATGTACAACTTAGTAGATTCACCTCATTTCTAACGTAGTTTCTTTAGAAAACAAACACCTTCATTGGCGAACAGAGTACTGTGTGAAATAAGGCCGTTCCTTTCTCTGAATGAGTTGCTTTCTTACGAAGAGTCTTCAGTGCTGCAAGAACAAACTTTCCTAGTTTGTGTAATCTAACAAGATGTACAACTTAGTACATTCACCTCATTTCTAACGTACTTTCTTTAGAAAACAAACACCTTCATTGCCGAACACAGTACTGTGAAATAAGGCCGTTCTGTTCTCCAATGAGTTGCTTTCTTTACGAAGAGTCTTAAGTGCAGCAAGATCAAACTATCCTTGTTTCTGTCATGTAACATGATGTACGACTTAGTAGATTAGCTTCATTTCTAAAGTAGTTTGTTTAGAAAACAAACCTCTTCATTTCGGAACACTGTACTGTGTGAAATAAGCTAGTTCTGTTCTCCGAATGAGTTGCTTTTTAAGAAGTATCTTCATGGCAGCAAGATCAAACTTTCCTAGTTTGTGTAATCTAACAGGATGTACAACTTAGTAGATTCAACTCATTTCTAACGTAGTTTCTTTAGAAAACAAACACCTTCATTGCCGAACACAGTACTGTGTGAAATAAGCTAGTTCTGTTCTTGGAATTAGTTGATTTCTTAACAAGAATCTTCAGTGCAGAAAGATCAAACTTTCTGGATTTGTGTAATCTAACAAGATGTACAACTTAGTAGATTCACCTCATTTCTAACGTAGTTTCTTTAGAAAACAAACACCTTCCATCTCGAACACAGTACTGTGTGAAATAAGCCCGTTCTGTTCTCCAAAAGAGTTGCTTTCTTACGAAGAGTCTTAAGTGCAGCAAGATCAAACTTTACTTGTTTCTGTCATGTAACATGATGTACGACTTAGTAGATTAGCTTCATTTCTAAAGTAGTTTGTTTAGAAAACAAACCCCTTCATTTCTGAACACTGTACTGTGTGAAATAAGCTAGTTCTGTTCTCCGAATGAGTTGCTTTTTTAAGAAGTATCCTCAGTGCAGCAAGAACAAACTTTCCTAGTTTGTGTAATCTAACAAGATGTACAACTTAGTAGATTCACCTCATTTCTAACGTAGTTTCTTTAGAAAACAAACACCTTCCATGCCGAACACAGTACTGTGTGAAATAAGCCCGTTCTGTTCTCCAAATGAGTTGCTTTCTTACGAAGAGTCTTAAGTGCAGCAAGATCAAACTTTCCTAGTTTCTGTAATGTAACATGATGTACAACTTAGTACACTAGCTTCATTTCTAAAGTAGTTTGTTTAGAAAACAAACCCCTTCATTTCTGAACACTGTACTGTGTGAAATAAGCTAGTTCTGTTCTCCGCATGAGTTGCTTTTTTAAGAAGTATCTTCACTGCAGCAAGATGAAACTTTCCTAGTTTGTGTAATCTAACAAGATGTACAACTTAGTAGATTCACCTCATTTCTAACGTAGTTTGTTTAGAAAACAAACACCTTCATTTCCGAACACAGGACTGGGTGAAATAAGCTAGTTCTGTTCTCGAATGAGTTGCTTTCTTAACAAGAATCTTCAGTGCAGGAAGATCAAACGTTCCTAGTTTGTGTAATCTAACAAGATGTACAACTTAGTAGATTCACCTCATTTCTAACGTAGTTTCTTTAGAAAACAAACACCTTCATTGCCGAACACAGTACTGTGTGAAATAAGGCCGTTCCTTTCTCTGAATGAGTTGCTTTCTTACGAAGAGTCTTCAGTGCTGCAAGAACAAACTTTCCTAGTTTGTGTAATCTAACAAGATGTACAACTTAGTAGATTCACCTCATTTCTAAGGTAGTTTGTTTAGAAAAAAAACACCTTCATTGCCGAACACAGTACTGTGTGAAATAAGGCCGTTCTGTTCTCCAAATGAGTTGCTTTCTTACGAACAGTCTTAAGTGCAGCAAGATCAAACTTTCCTTGTTTCTGTCATGTAACATGATGTACGACTTAGTAGATTAGCTTCATTTCTAAAGTAGTTTGTTTAGAAAACAAACCCCTTCCTTTCGGAACACTGTACTGTGTGAAATAAGCTAGTTCTGTTCTCCGAATGAGTTGCTTTTTTAAGAAGTATCTTCAGGGCAGCAAGATCAAACTTTCCTAGTTTGTGTAATCTAACAAGATGTACAACTTAATAGATTCACCTCATTTCTAACGTAGTTTCTTTAGAAAACAAACACCTTCATTGCCGAACACAGTACTGTGTGAAATAAGCCCGTGCTGTATTCTGAATGAGTTGCTTTCTTACGAAGAGTCTTCAGTGGAGCAAGATCAAACTTTCCTAATTTCTGAAATGTAACATGATGTACAACCTAGTAGATTCACCTCATTTCTAACGTAATTTGTTTAGAAAACAAACACCTTCATTCGGAACAAAGTACAGTGTGAAATAAGCTAGTTCTGTTCTCGAATGAGTTGCTTTCTTTACGAAAGGTCTTTTAAGTGCAGCAAGATCAAACTTTCCTTGTTTCTGTCATGTAACATGATGTACGACTTAGTAGATTAGCTTCATTTCTAAAGTAGTTTGTTTAGAAAACAAACCCCTTCATTTCGGAACTCTGTACTGTGTGAAATAAGCTAGTTCTGTTCTCCGAATGAGTAGCTTTTTTAAGAAGTATCTTCAGGGCAGCAAGATCAAACTTTCCTAGTTTGTGTAATCTAACAAGATGTACAACTTAGTAGATTCACCTCATTTCTAACGTAGCTTGTTTAGAAAACAAACACCTTCATTGCTGAACACAGTACTGTGTGAAATAACCTAGTTCTGTTCTCCGAATGAGTTGCTTTTTTAAGAAGTATCTTCAGTGCAGCAAGATCAAACTTTCCTAGTTGCTGTAATGTAACATGATGTACAATTTAGTAGATTAGCTTCATTTCTAAAGTAGTTTGTTTAGAAAACAATCCGCTTCATTTCTGAACACTGTACTGTGTGAAATAACCTAGTTCTGTTCTCCGAATGAGTTGCTTTTTAAAGAAGTATCTTCAGTGCAGCAAGAACAAACTTTCCTAGTTGGTGTAATCTAACAAGATGTACAACTTAGTAGATTCACCTCATTTCTAACGTAGTTTCTTCAGAAAACAAACACCTTCATTGCCGAACACAGTACTGGGTGAAATAAGCCCGTTCTGTTCTCCAAATGAGTTGCTTTCTTACGAAGAGTCTTAAGTGCAGCAAGATCAAACTTTCATAGTTTCTGTAATGTAACATGATGTACAACTTAGTATACTAGCTTCATTTCTAAAGTAGTTTGTTTAGAAAACAAACCCCTTCATTTCTGAACACTGTACTGTGTGAAATAAGCTAATTCTGTTCTCCGAATGAGTTGCTTTTTTAAGAAGTATCTTCACTGCAGCAAGATCAAACTTTCCTAGTTTGTGTAATCTAATAGGATGTACAACTTAGTAGATTCACCTCATTTCTAAAGTAGTTTGTTTAGAAAACAAACACCTTCATTGCCGAACACTGGACTGTGTGAAATAAGCTAGTTCTGTTCTCGGAATGAGTTGCTTTCTTAACAAGAATCTTCAGTGCAGGAAGATCAAACGTTCCTAGTTTGTGTAATCTAACAAGATGTACAACTTAGTAGATTCACCTCATTTCTATCGTAGTTTGTTTCGAAAACAAACACCTTCATTACGGAACAAAGTACAGTGTGAAATAAGCTAGTTCTGTTCTCCGAATGAGTTGCTTTCTTACAAAGAGTCTTAAGTGCAGCAAGATCAAACTTTCCTAGTTGCTATAATGAAACATGATGTACAATTTAGTAGATTAGCTTCATTTCTAAAGTAGTTTGTTTAGAAAACAAACCCCTTCATTTCTGAACACTGTACTGTGTGAAATAAGCGAGTTCTGTTCTCCGAATGTGTAGCTTTTTTAAGAAGTATCTTCACTGCAGCAAGATCAAACTTTCCTAGTTTGTGTAATCTAACAAGATGTACAACTTAGTAGATTCACCTCATTTCTAACGTAGTTTCTTTAGGAAACAAACACCTTCATTGCCGAACACAGTACTGTGTGAAATAAGGCCGCTGTGCTCTCTGAATGAATTGCTTTCTTACGAAGTATCTTCAGTGCAGCAAGATGAAACTTTCCTAGTTTGTGTAATCTAAAAAGATGTACAACTTAGTAGATTCACCTTATTTCTAACGTAGTTTATTTAGAAAACAAACACCTTCATTGCCGAACACAGTACTGTGTGAAATAAGCTAGTTCTGTTCTCGGAATGAGTTGCTTTTTTAAGAAGTATCTTCAGTGCAGCAAGATGAAGCTTTCCTAGTTTTTGTAATCTAACAAGATGTACAACTTAGTAGATTCACCTCATTTCTAACGTAGTTTGTTTAGAAAACAAACACCTTCATTGCCGAACACCGGACTGTGTGAAATAAGCTAGTTCTGTTCTCAGAATGAGTTGCTTTCTTAACAAGAATCTTCAGTGCAGGAAGATCAAACGTTCCTAGTTTGTGTAATCTAACAAGATGTACAACTTAGTAGATTCACCTCATTTCTATCATAGTTTGTTTACAAAACAAACACCTTCATTACGGAACAAAGTACAGTGTGAAATAAGCTAGTTCTGTTCTCCGAATGAGTAGCTTTCTTACAAAGAGTCTTAAGTGCAGCAAGATCAAACTTCCCTAGTTGCTGTAAAGAAACATGATGTACAATTTAGTAGATTAGCTTCATTTCTAAAGTAGTTTGTTTAGAAAACAAACCCTTCATTTCTGAACACTGTACTGTGTGAAATAAGCTAGTTCTGTTCTCGAATGAGTTGCTTTTTTAAGAAGTATCTTCAGTGCAGCAAAAACAAACTTTCCTAGTTTGTGTAATCTAACAAGATGTACAACTTAGTAGATTCACCTCATTTCTAACCTAGTTTCTTTAGAAAACAAACACCTTCATTGCCGAACACAGTACTGTGTGAAATAAGCCAGTTCTTCTCCAAATGAGTTGCTTTCTTACGAAGAGTCTTAAGTGCATCAAGATCAAACTTTCCTTGTTTCTGTAATGTAACATGATGTACAACCTAGTAGCTTAGCTTCATTTCTAAAGTAGTTTGTTTAGAAAACAAACCCCTTCATTTCTGAACACTGTACTGTGTGAAATAAGGTAGTTCTGTTCTCCGAATGAGTTGCTTTTTTAAGAAGTATCTTCACTGCAGCAAGATCAAACTTTCCTAGTTTGTGTAATCTAACAAGGTGTACAACGTAGTGGATTCAACTCATTTCTAACGTAGTTTCTTTAGAAAACAAACACCTTCATTGCCGAACACAGTACTGTGTGAAATAAGGCCGTTCTGCTCTCTGAATGAGTTGCTTTCTTACGAAGTATCTTCAGTGCAGCAAGATGAAACTTTCCTAGTTTGTGTAATCTAACAAGATGTACAACTTAGTAGATTCACCTCATTTCTAACGTAGTTTCTTTAGAAAACAAACACCTTCATTGCGAACACAGTACTGTGTGAAATAAGCTAGTTCTGTTCTCGGAATGAGTTGGTTTTTTAAGAAGTATCTTCAGTGCAGCAAGATGAAACTTTCCTAGTTTGTGTAATCTAACAAGATGTACAACTTAGTAGATTCACCTCATTTCTAAGGTAGTTTCTTTAGAAAACAAACACCTTCATTGCCGAACACAGTACTGTGTGAAATAAGGCCGTTCTGTTCTCCAAATGAGTTGCTTTCTTACAAAGAGTCTTAAGTGCAGCAAGATCAAACTTTCCTTGTTTCTGTCATGTAACATGATGTACGACTTAGTAGATTAGCTTCATTTCTAAAGTAGTTTGTTTAGAAAACAAACCCCTTCCTTTCGGAACACTGTACTGTGTGAAATAAGCTAGTTCTGTTCTCCGAATGAGTTGCTTTTTTAAGAAGTATCTTCAGGGCAGCAAGATCAAACTTTCCTAGTTTGTGTAATCTAACAAGATGTACAACTTAGTAGATTCACCTCATTTCTAACGTAGTTTGTTTAGAAAACAAACACCTTCATTGCCGAACACAGGACTGTGTGAAATAAGCCAGTTCTGTTCTCCAAATGAGTTGCTTTCTTACGAAGATTCTTAGGCGCAGCAAGATCAAACTTTCCTAATGTCTGTAATGTAACATGATGTACAACTTAGTACACTAGCTTCATTTCTAAAGTAGTTTGTTTAGAAAACAAACCCCTTCATTTCTGAACACTGTACTGTGTGAAATCAGCTAGTTCTGTTCTCCGAATGAGTTGCTTTTAAGAAGTATCTTCACTGCAGCAAGAGCAAACTTTCCTAGTTTGTGTAATCTAACAAGATGTGCAACTTAGTAGATTCACCTCTTTTATAACGTAGTTTGTTTAGAAAACAAACACCTTCATTGCCGAACACAGGACTGTGTGAAATAAGCTAGTTCTGTTCTCGGAATGAGTTGCTTTCTTGACAAGAATCTTCAGTGCAGGAAGATCAAACGTTCCTAGTTTGTGTAATCTAACAAGATGTTCAACTTAGTAGATTCACCTCATTTCTAACGTAGTTTGTTTAGAAAACAAACACCTACATTGCCGAACACAGTACTGTGTGAAATAAGGCCGTTCCTTTCTCTGAATGAGTTGCTTTCTTACGAAGAGTCTTCAGTGCAGCAAGAACAAACTTTCCTAGTTTGTGTAATCTAACAAGATGTACAACTTAGTAGATTCACCTCATTTCTAAGGTAGTTTGTTTAGAAAACAAACACCTTCATTGCCGAACACAGTACTTTGTGAAATAAGGCCGTTCTGTTCTCCAATGAGTTGCTTTCTTACGAAGAGACTTAAGTGCAGCAAGATAAAACTTTCCTAGTTTGTGTAATCTAACAAGATGTACAACTTAGTAGATTCACCTCATTTCTAACTTACTTTCTTTAGAAAACAAACACCTTCATTGCCAAACACAGTACTGTGTGAAATAAGGCCGTTCTGTTCTCCAATGAGTTGCTTTCTTACGAAGAGACTTAAGTGCAGCAAGATAAAACTTTCCTTGTTTCTGTCATGTAACATGATGTACGACTTAGTAAATTTGCTTCATTTCTAAAGTAGTTTGTTTAGAAAACAAACCCCTTCATTTCGGAACACTGTACTGTGTGAAATAAGCTAGTTCTCTTCTCCGAATCAGTTGCTTTTTTAAGAAGTATCTTTAGGGCAGCAAGATCAAACTTTCCTAGTTTGTGTAATCTAACAATATGTACAACTTAGTAGATTCACCTCATTTTTAACGTAGTTTGTTTAGAAAACAAACTCCTTCATTGCCAAACACAGTACTGTGTGAAATAAGCTAGTTCTGTTCTCGGAATGAGTTGCTTTTTTAAGAAGTATCTTCAGTGCAGCAAGATGAAACTTTCCTAGTTTGTGTAATCTAACAAGATATACAACTTAGTAGATTCACCTCATTTCTAACGTGGTTTCTTTAGAAAACAAACACCTTCATTGCCGAACACAGTACTGTGTGAAATAAGGCCGTTCTGCTCTCTGAATGAGTTGCTTTCTTAAGAAGTATCTTCAGTGCAGCAAGATGAAACTTTCTAGTTTGTGTAATCTAACAAGATGTACAACTTAGTAGATTCACCTCATTTCTAACGTAGTTTCTTTAGAAAACAAACAACTTCATTCTTGGAACACAGTACTGTTTGAAATAAGGCCGTTCTGTTCTCTGAATGAGTTGCTTTCTTAGGAAGAGTCTTCAGTGCAGCAAGATCAAACTTACCTTGTTTGTGTAACCTAACAAGATGTACAACTTAGTAGATTCAACTCATTTCTAACGTAGTTTGTTTTAAAAAACAAACACCTTCATTCTGGAACAAAGTACAGTGTGAAATAAGCTACTTCTGTTCTCCGAATGAGATGCTTTCTGACGAAGAGACTTAAGTGCCGCAAGATGAAAACTTTCCTAGTTGCTGTAATGTAACATGATGTGCAATTTAGTAGATTAGCTTCATTTCTAAAGTAGTTTGTTTAGAAAACAAACCCCTTCATTTCTGAACACTGTACTGTGTGAAATAAGCTGGTTCTCTTCTCCGAATCAGTTGCTTTTTAAGAAGTATCTTCAATCCAGCAAGATCAAACTTTCCTAGTTTGTGTAATCTAACAAGATGTACAACTTAGTAGATTCACCTCATTTCTAACATAGTTTCTTTAGAAAACAAACACCTTCCATCCCGAACACAGTACTGTGTGAAATAAGCCCGTTCTGTTCTCCAAAAGAGTTGCTTTCTTACGAAGAGTCTTAAGTGCAGCAAGATCAAACTTTCCTAGTTGCTGTAATGTAACATGATGTACAATTCAGTAGATTAGCTTCATTTCTAAAGTAGTTTGTTTAGAAAACAAACCCCTTCATTTCTGAACACTGTACTGTGTGAAATAAGCTAGTTCTGTTCTCCGAATGAGTTGCTTTTTTAAGAAGTATCTTCAGTGCAGCAAGAACAAACTTTCCTAGTTTGTGTAATCTAACAAGATGTACAACTTAGTACATTCACCTCATTTCTAACGTAGTTTCTTTAGAAAACAAACACCTTCCATGCCGAACACAGTACTGTGTGAAATAAGCCCGTTCTGTTGTCCAAATGAGTTGCTTTCTTACGAAGAGTCTTAAGTGCAGCAAGATCAAACTTTCCTAGTTTCTGTAATGTAACATGGTGTACAACTTAGTACACTAGCTTCATTTCTAAAGTAGTTTGTTAGAAAACAAACCCCTTCATTTCTGAACACTGTACTGTGTGAAATAAGCTAGTTCTGTTCTCCGAATGAGTTGCTTTTTTAAGAAGTATCTTCACTGCAGCAAGATCAAACTTTCCTAGTTTGTGTAATCTAACAAGATGTACAACTTAGTAGATTCACCTCATTTCTAACATAGTTTGTTTAGAAAACAAACACCTTCATTGCCAACACAGGACTGTGTGAAATAAGCTAGTTCTGTTCTCGGAATGAGTTGCTTTCTTAACAAGAATCTTCAGTGCAGGAAGATCAAACGTTCCTAGTTTGTGTAATCTAACAAGATGTACAACTTAGTAGATTCACCTCATTTCTAACGTAGTTTCTTTAGAAAACAAACACCTTCATTGGCGAACAGAGTACTGTGTGAAATAAGGCCGTTCCTTTCTCTGAATGAGTTGCTTTCTTACGAAGAGTCTTCAGTGCTGCAAGAACAAACTTTCCTAGTTTGTGTAATCTAACAAGATGTACAACTTAGTACATTCACCTCATTTCTAACGTACTTTCTTTAGAAAACAAACACCTTCATTGCGAACACAGTACTGTGTGAAATAAGGCCGTTCTGTTCTCCAATGAGTTGCTTTCTTCGAAGAGTCTTAAGTGCAGCAAGATCAAACTATCCTTGTTTCTGTCATGTAACATGATGTACGACTTAGTAGATTAGCTTCATTTCTAAAGTAGTTTGTTTTAAAAACAAACCCTCTTCATTTCGGAACACTGTACTGTGTGAAATAAGCTAGTTCTGTTCTCCGAATGAGTTGCTTTTTTAAGAAGTATCTTCATGGCAGCAAGATCAAACTTTCCTAGTTTGTGTAATCTAACAGGATGTACAACTTAGTAGATTCAACTCATTTCTAACGTAGTTTCTTTAGAAAACAAACACCTTCATTGCCGAACACAGTACTGTGTGAAATAAGCTAGTTCTGTTCTTGGAATTAGTTGATTTCTTAACAAGAATCTTCAGTGCAGAAAGATCAAACTTTCTGGATTTGTGTAATCTAACAAGATGTACAACTTAGTAGATTCACCTCATTTCTAACGTAGTTTCTTTAGAAAACAAACACCTTCCATCTCGAACACAGTACTGTGTGAAATAAGCCCGTTCTGTTCTCCAAAAAGAGTTGCTTTCTTACGAAGAGTCTTAAGTGCAGCAAGATCAAACTTTACTTGTTTCTGTCATGTAACATGATGTACGACTTAGTAGATTAGCTTCATTTCTAAAGTAGTTTGTTTAGAAAACAAACCCCTTCATTTCTGAACACTGTACTGTGTGAAATAAGCTAGTTCTGTTCTCCGAATGAGTTGCTTTTTAAGAAGTATCCTCAGTGCAGCAAGAACAAACTTTCCTAGTTTGTGTAATCTAACAAGATGTACAACTTAGTAGATTCACCTCATTTCTAACGTAGTTTCTTTAGAAAACAAACACCTTCCATGCCGAACACAGTACTGTGTGAAATAAGCCCGTTCTGTTCTCCAAATGAGTTGCTTTCTTACGAAGAGTCTTAAGTGCAGCAAGATCAAACTTTCCTAGTTTCTGTAATGTAACATGATGTACAACTTAGTACACTAGCTTCATTTCTAAAGTAGTTTGTTTAGAAAACAAACCCCTTCATTTCTGAACACTGTACTGTGTGAAATAAGCTAGTTCTGTTCTCCGCATGAGTTGCTTTTTTAAGAAGTATCTTCACTGCAGCAAGATGAAACTTTCCTAGTTTGTGTAATCTAACAAGATGTACAACTTAGTAGATTCACCTCATTTCTAACGTAGTTTGTTTAGAAAACAAACACCTTCATTTCCGAACACAGGACTGGGTGAAATAAGCTAGTTCTGTTCTCGGAATGAGTTGCTTTCTTAACAAGAATCTTCAGTGCAGGAAGATCAAACGTTCCTAGTTTGTGTAATCTAACAAGATGTACAACTTAGTAGATTCACCTCATTTCTAACGTAGTTTCTTTAGAAAACAAACACCTTCATTGCCGAACACAGTACTGTGTGAAATAAGGCCGTTCCTTTCTCTGAATGAGTTGCTTTCTTACGAAGAGTCTTCAGTGCTGCAAGAACAAACTTTCCTAGTTTGTGTAATCTAACAAGATGTACAACTTAGTAGATTCACCTCATTTCTAAGGTAGTTTGTTTAGAAAAAAACACCTTCATTGCGAACACAGTACTGTGTGAAATAAGGCCGTTCTGTTCTCCAAATGAGTTGCTTTCTTACGAACAGTCTTAAGTGCAGCAAGATCAAACTTTCCTTGTTTCTGTCATGTAACATGATGTACGACTTAGTAGATTAGCTTCATTTCTAAAGTAGTTTGTTTAGAAAACAAACCCCTTCCTTCGGAACACTGTACTGTGTGAAATAAGCTAGTTCTGTTCTCCGAATGAGTTGCTTTTTAAGAAGTATCTTCAGGGCAGCAAGATCAAACTTTCCTAGTTTGTGTAATCTAACAAGATGTACAACTTAATAGATTCACCTCATTTCTAACGTAGTTTCTTTAGAAAACAAACACCTTCATTGCCGAACACAGTACTGTGTGAAATAAGCCCGTGCTGTATTCTGAATGAGTTGCTTTCTTACGAAGAGTCTTCAGTGGAGCAAGATCAAACTTTCCTAATTTCTGAAATGTAACATGATGTACAACCTAGTAGATTCACCTCATTTCTAACGTAATTTGTTTAGAAAACAAACACCTTCATTACGGAACAAAGTACAGTGTGAAATAAGCTAGTTCTGTTCTCCGAATGAGTTGCTTTCTTACGAAAGGTCTTTTAAGTGCAGCAAGATCAAACTTTCCTTGTTTCTGTCATGTAACATGATGTACGACTTAGTAGATTAGCTTCATTTCTAAAGTAGTTTGTTTAGAAAAAAACCCCTTCATTTCGAACTCTGTACTGTGTGAAATAAGCTAGTTCTGTTCTCCGAATGAGTAGCTTTTTAAGAAGTATCTTCAGGGCAGCAAGATCAAACTTTCCTAGTTTGTGTAATCTAACAAGATGTACAACTTAGTAGATTCACCTCATTTCTAACGTAGCTTGTTTAGAAAACAAACACCTTCATTGCTGAACACAGTACTGTGTGAAATAACCTAGTTCTGTTCTCCGAATGAGTTGCTTTTTAAGAAGTATCTTCAGTGCAGCAAGATCAAACTTTCCTAGTTGCTGTAATGTAACATGATGTACAATTTAGTAGATTAGCTTCATTTCTAAAGTAGTTTGTTTAGAAAACAATCCGCTTCATTTCTGAACACTGTACTGTGAAATAACCTAGTTCTGTTCTCCGAATGAGTTGCTTTTAAAGAAGTATCTTCAGTGCAGCAAGAACAAACTTTCCTAGTTGGTGTAATCTAACAAGATGTACAACTTAGTAGATTCACCTCATTTCTAACGTAGTTTCTTCAGAAAACAAACACCTTCATTGCCGAACACAGTACTGGGTGAAATAAGCCCGTTCTGTTCTCCAAATGAGTTGCTTTCTTCTGAAGAGTCTTAAGTGCAGCAAGATCAAACTTTCATAGTTTCTGTAATGTAACATGATGTACAACTTAGTATACTAGCTTCATTTCTAAAGTAGTTTGTTTAGAAAACAAACCCCTTCATTTCTGAACACTGTACTGTGTGAAATAAGCTAATTCTGTTCTCCGAATGAGTTGCTTTTTTAAGAAGTATCTTCACTGCAGCAAGATCAAACTTTCCTAGTTTGTGTAATCTAATAGGATGTACAACTTAGTAGATTCACCTCATTTCTAAAGTAGTTTGTTTAGAAAACAAACACCTTCATTGCCGAACACTGGACTGTGTGAAATAAGCTAGTTCTGTTCTCGGAATGAGTTGCTTTCTTAACAAGAATCTTCAGTGCAGGAAGATCAAACGTTCCTAGTTTGTGTAATCTAACAAGATGTACAACTTAGTAGATTCACCTCATTTCTATCGTAGTTTGTTTCGAAAACAAACACCTTCATTACGGAACAAAGTACAGTGTGAAATAAGCTAGTTCTGTTCTCCGAATGAGTTGCTTTCTTACAAAGAGTCTTAAGTGCAGCAAGATCAAACTTTCCTAGTTGCTATAATGAAACATGATGTACAATTTAGTAGATTAGCTTCATTTCTAAAGTAGTTTGTTTAGAAAACAAACCCCTTCATTTCTGAACACTGTACTGTGTGAAATAAGCGAGTTCTGTTCTCCGAATGTGTAGCTTTTTTAAGAAGTATCTTCACTGCAGCAAGATCAAACTTTCCTAGTTTGTGTAATCTAACAAGATGTACAACTTAGTAGATTCACCTCATTTCTAACGTAGTTTCTTTTTAGAAACAAACACCTTCATTGCCGAACACAGTACTGTGTGAAATAAGGCCATTGTGCTCTCTGAATGAATTGCTTTCTTACAGTATCTTCAGTGCAGCAAGATGAAACTTTCCTAGTTTGTGTAATCTAAAAAGATGTACAACTTAGTAGATTCACCTTATTTCTAACGTAGTTTATTTAGAAAACAAACACCTTCATTGCCGAACACAGTACTGTGTGAAATAAGCTAGTTCTGTTCTCGGAATGAGTTGCTTTTTAAGAAGTATCTTCAGTGCAGCAAGATGAAGCTTTCCTAGTTTTTTGTAATCTAACAAGATGTACAACTTAGTAGATTCACCTCATTTCTAACGTAGTTTGTTTAGAAAACAAACACCTTCATTGCCGAACACCGGACTGTGTGAAATAAGCTAGTTCTGTTCTCAGAATGAGTTGCTTTCTTAACAAGAATCTTCAGTGCAGGAAGATCAAACGTTCCTAGTTTGTGTAATCTAACAAGATGTACAACTTAGTAGATTCACCTCATTTCTATCATAGTTTGTTTACAAAACAAACACCTTCATTACGGAACAAAGTACAGTGTGAAATAAGCTAGTTCTGTTCTCCGAATGAGTAGCTTTCTTACAAAGAGTCTTAAGTGCAGCAAGATCAAACTTCCTAGTTGCTGTAAAGAAACATGATGTACAATTTAGTAGATTAGCTTCATTTCTAAAGTAGTTTGTTTAGAAAACAAACCCCTTCATTTCTGAACACTGTACTGTGTGAAATAAGCTAGTTCTGTTCTCCGAATGAGTTGCTTTTTTAAGAAGTATCTTCAGTGCAGCAAAAACAAACTTTCCTAGTTTGTGTAATCTAACAAGATGTACAACTTAGTAGATTCACCTCATTTCTAACCTAGTTTCTTTAGAAAACAAACACCTTCATTGCCGAACACAGTACTGTGTGAAATAAGCCAGTTCTTCTCTCCAAATGAGTTGCTTTCTTACGAAAGAGTCTTAAGTGCATCAAGATCAAACTTTCCTTGTTTCTGTAATGTAACATGATGTACAACCTAGTAGCTTAGCTTCATTTCTAAAGTAGTTTGTTTAGAAAACAAACCCCTTCATTTCTGAACACTGTACTGTGTGAAATAAGGTAGTTCTGTTCTCCGAATGAGTTGCTTTTTAAGAAGTATCTTCACTGCAGCAAGATCAAACTTTCCTAGTTTGTGTAATCTAACAAGGTGTACAACGTAGTGGATTCAACTCATTTCTAACGTAGTTTCTTTTAGAAAACAAACACCTTCATTGCGAAACACAGTACTGTGTGAAATAAGGCCGTTCTGCTCTCTGAATGAGTTGCTTTCTTCTGAAGTATCTTCAGTGCAGCAAGATGAAACTTTCCTAGTTTGTGTAATCTAACAAGATGTACAACTTAGTAGATTCACCTCATTTCTAACGTAGTTTCTTTAGAAAACAAACACCTTCATTGCCGAACACAGTACTGTGTGAAATAAGCTAGTTCTGTTCTCGGAATGAGTTGGTTTTTTAAGAAGTATCTTCAGTGCAGCAAGATGAAACTTTCCTAGTTTGTGTAATCTAACAAGATGTACAACTTAGTAGATTCACCTCATTTCTAACGTAGTTTGTTTAGAAAACAAACACCTTCATTTCCGAACACAGGACTGGGTGAAATAAGCTAGTTCTGTTCTCGGAATGAGTTGCTTTCTTAACAAGAATCTTCAGTGCAGGAAGATCAAACGTTCCTAGTTTGTGTAATCTAACAAGATGTACAACTTAGTAGATTCACCTCATTTCTAACGTAGTTTCTTTAGAAAACAAACACCTTCATTGCGAACACAGTACTGTGTGAAATAAGGCCGTTCTTTTCTCTGAATGAGTTGCTTTCTTACGAAGAGTCTTCAGTGCTGCAAGAACAAACTTTCCTAGTTTGTGTAATCTAACAAGATGTACAACTTAGTAGATTCACCTCATTTCTAAGGTAGTTTGTTTAGAAAAAAAACACCTTCATTGCCGAACACAGTACTGTGTGAAATAAGGCCGTTCTGTTCTCCAAATGAGTTGCTTTCTTACGAACAGTCTTAAGTGCAGCAAGATCAAACTTTCCTTGTTTCTGTCATGTAACATGATGTACAACTTAGTAGATTAGCTTCATTTCTAAAGTAGTTTGTTTAGAAAACAAACCCCTTCCTTCGAACACTGTACTGTGTGAAATAAGCTAGTTCTGTTCTCCGAATGAGTTGCTTTTTAAGAAGTATCTTCAGGGCAGCAAGATCAAACTTTCCTAGTTTGTGTAATCTAACAAGATGTACAACTTAATAGATTCACCTCATTTCTAACGTAGTTTCTTTAGAAAACAAACACCTTCATTGCCGAACACAGTACTGTGTGAAATAAGCCCGTGCTGTATTCTGAATGAGTTGCTTTCTTACGAAGAGTCTTCAGTGGAGCAAGATCAAACTTTCCTAATTTCTGAAATGTAACATGATGTACAACCTAGTAGATTCACCTCATTTCTAACGTAATTTGTTTAGAAAACAAACACCTTCATTCACGGAACAAAGTACAGTGTGAAATAAGCTAGTTCTGTTCTCCGAATGAGTTGCTTTCTTCAAGAAAGGTCTTTTAAGTGCAGCAAGATCAAACTTTCCTTGTTTCTGTCATGTAACATGATGTACGACTTAGTAGATTAGCTTCATTTCTAAAGTAGTTTGTTTAGAAAACAAACCCCTTCATTTCTGAACTCTGTACTGTGTGAAATAAGCTAGTTCTGTTCTCGAATGAGTAGCTTTTTTGAAGTATCTTCAGGGCAGCAAGATCAAACTTTCCTAGTTTGTGTAATCTAACAAGATGTACAACTTAGTAGATTCACCTCATTTCTAACGTAGCTTGTTTAGAAAACAAACACCTTCATTGCTGAACACAGTACTGTGTGAAATAACCTAGTTCTGTTCTCCGAATGAGTTGCTTTTTTAAGAAGTATCTTCAGTGCAGCAAGATCAAACTTTCCTAGTTGCTGTAATGTAACATGATGTACAATTTAGTAGATTAGCTTCATTTCTAAAGTAGTTTGTTTAGAAAACAATCCGCTTCATTTCTGAACACTGTACTGTGTGAAATAACCTAGTTCTGTTCTCCGAATGAGTTGCTTTTTAAAGAAGTATCTTCAGTGCAGCAAGAACAAACTTTCCTAGTTGGTGTAATCTAACAAGATGTACAACTTAGTAGATTCACCTCATTTCTAACGTAGTTTCTTCAGAAAACAAACACCTTCATTGCCGAACACAGTACTGGGTGAAATAAGCCCGTTCTGTTCTCCAAATGAGTTGCTTTCTTACGAAGAGTCTTAAGTGCAGCAAGATCAAACTTTCATAGTTTCTGTAATGTAACATGATGTACAACTTAGTATACTAGCTTCATTTCTAAAGTAGTTTGTTTAGAAAACAAACCCCTTCATTTCTGAACACTGTACTGTGTGAAATAAGCTAATTCTGTTCTCCGAATGAGTTGCTTTTTTAAGAAGTATCTTCACTGCAGCAAGATCAAACTTTCCTAGTTTGTGTAATCTAATAGGATGTACAACTTAGTAGATTCACCTCATTTCTAACGTAGTTTGTTTAGAAAACAAACACCTTCATTGCCGAACACTGGACTGTGTGAAATAAGCTAGTTCTGTTCTCGGAATGAGTTGCTTTCTTAACAAGAATCTTCAGTGCAGGAAGATCAAACGTTCCTAGTTTGTGTAATCTAACAAGATGTACAACTTAGTAGATTCACCTCATTTCTATCGTAGTTTGTTTGAAAACAAACACCTTCATTCTGGAACAAAGTACAGTGTGAAATAAGCTAGTTCTGTTCTCGAATGAGTTGCTTTCTTACAAAGAGTCTTAAGTGCAGCAAGATCAAACTTTCCTAGTTGCTATAATGAAACATGATGTACAATTTAGTAGATTAGCTTCATTTCTAAAGTAGTTTGTTTAGAAAACAAACCCCTTCATTTCTGAACACTGTACTGTGTGAAATAAGCGAGTTCTGTTCTCCGAATGTGTAGCTTTTTTAAGAAGTATCTTCACTGCAGCAAGATCAAACTTTCCTAGTTTGTGTAATCTAACAAGATGTACAACTTAGTAGATTCACCTCATTTCTAACGTAGTTTCTTTAGGAAACAAACACCTTCATTGCCGAACACAGTACTGTGTGAAATAAGGCCGCTGTGCTCTCTGAATGAATTGCTTTCTTACGAAGTATCTTCAGTGCAGCAAGATGAAACTTTCCTAGTTTGTGTAATCTAAAAAGATGTACAACTTAGTAGATTCACCTTATTTCTAACGTAGTTTATTTAGAAAACAAACACCTTCATTGCCGAACACAGTACTGTGTGAAATAAGCTAGTTCTGTTCTCGGAATGAGTTGCTTTTTTAAGAAGTATCTTCAGTGCAGCAAGATGAAGCTTTCCTAGTTTTTGTAATCTAACAAGATGTACAACTTAGTAGATTCACCTCATTTCTAACGTAGTTTGTTTAGAAAACAAACACCTTCATTGCCGAACACCGGACTGTGTGAAATAAGCTAGTTCTGTTCTCAGAATGAGTTGCTTTCTTAACAAGAATCTTCAGTGCAGGAAGATCAAACGTTCCTAGTTTGTGTAATCTAACAAGATGTACAACTTAGTAGATTCACCTCATTTCTATCATAGTTTGTTTACAAAACAAACACCTTCATTCGGAACAAAGTACAGTGTGAAATAAGCTAGTTCTGTTCTCCGAATGAGTAGCTTTCTTACAAAGAGTCTTAAGTGCAGCAAGATCAAACTTCCCTAGTTGCTGTAAAGAAACATGATGTACAATTTAGTAGATTAGCTTCATTTCTAAAGTAGTTTGTTTAGAAAACAAACCCCTTCATTTCTGAACACTGTACTGTGTGAAATAAGCTAGTTCTGTTCTCCGAATGAGTTGCTTTTTTAAGAAGTATCTTCAGTGCAGCAAAAACAAACTTTCCTAGTTTGTGTAATCTAACAAGATGTACAACTTAGTAGATTCACCTCATTTCTAACCTAGTTTCTTTAGAAAACAAACACCTTCATTGCCGAACACAGTACTGTGTGAAATAAGCCAGTTCTTCTCCAAATGAGTTGCTTTCTTACGAAGAGTCTTAAGTGCAGCAAGATCAAACTTTCCTTGTTTCTGTAATGTAACATGATGTACAACCTAGTAGCTTAGCTTCATTTCTAAAGTAGTTTGTTTAGAAAACAAACCCCTTCATTTCTGAACACTGTACTGTGTGAAATAAGGTAGTTCTGTTCTCCGAATGAGTTGCTTTTTTAAGAAGTATCTTCACTGCAGCAAGATCAAACTTTCCTAGTTTGTGTAATCTAACAAGGTGTACAACGTAGTGGATTCAACTCATTTCTAACGTAGTTTCTTTAGAAAACAAACACCTTCATTGCCGAACACAGTACTGTGTGTGAAAAAGGCCGTTCTGCTCTCTGAATGAGTTGCTTTCTTACGAGTATCTTCAGTGCAGCAAGATGAAACTTTCTAGTTTGTGTAATCTAACAAGATGTACAACTTAGTAGATTCACCTCATTTCTAACGTAGTTTCTTTAGAAAACAAACACCTTCATTGCCGAACACAGTACTGTGTGAAATAAGCTAGTTCTGTTCTCGGAATGAGTTGGTTTTTTAAGAAGTATCTTCAGTGCAGCAAGATGAAACTTTCCTAGTTTGTGTAATCTAACAAGATGTACAACTTAGTAGATTCACCTCATTTCTAAGGTAGTTTCTTTAGAAAACAAACACCTTCATTGCCGAACACAGTACTGTGTGAAATAAGGCCGTTCTGTTCTCCAAATGAGTTGCTTTCTTACAAAGAGTCTTAAGTGCAGCAAGATCAAACTTTCCTTGTTTCTGTCATGTAACATGATGTACGACTTAGTAGATTAGCTTCATTTCTAAAGTAGTTTGTTTAGAAAACAAACCCCTTCATTGCCGAACACTGTACTGTGTGAAATAAGCTAGTTCTGTTCTCCGAATGAGTTGCTTTTTTAAGAAGTATCTTCAGGGCAGCAAGATCAAACTTTCCTAGTTTGTGTAATCTAACAAGATGTACAACTTAGTAGATTCACCTCATTTCTAACGTAGTTTGTTTAGAAAACAAACACCTTCATTGCCGAACACAGGACTGTGTGAAATAAGCCAGTTCTGTTCTCCAAATGAGTTGCTTTCTTACGAAGATTCTTAGGCGCAGCAAGATCAAACTTTCCTAATGTCTGTAATGTAACATGATGTACAACTTAGTACACTAGCTTCATTTCTAAAGTAGTTTGTTTAGAAAACAAACCCCTTCATTTCTGAACACTGTACTGTGTGAAATCAGCTAGTTCTGTTCTCCGAATGAGTTGCTTTTTTAAGAAGTATCTTCACTGCAGCAAGAGCAAACTTTCCTAGTTTGTGTAATCTAACAAGATGTGCAACTTAGTAGATTCACCTCTTTTATAACGTAGTTTGTTTAGAAAACAAACACCTTCATTGCCGAACACAGGACTGTGTGAAATAAGCTAGTTCTGTTCTCGGAATGAGTTGCTTTCTTGACAAGAATCTTCAGTGCAGGAAGATCAAACGTTCCTAGTTTGTGTAATCTAACAAGATGTTCAACTTAGTAGATTCACCTCATTTCTAACGTAGTTTGTTTAGAAAACAAACACCTACATTGCCGAACACAGTACTGTGTGAAATAAGGCCGTTCCTTTCTCTGAATGAGTTGCTTTCTTACGAAGAGTCTTCAGTGCAGCAAGAACAAACTTTCCTAGTTTGTGTAATCTAACAAGATGTACAACTTAGTAGATTCACCTCATTTCTAAGGTAGTTTGTTTAGAAAACAAACACCTTCATTGCCGAACACAGTACTTTGTGAAATAAGGCCGTTCTGTTCTCCAAATGAGTTGCTTTCTTACGAAGAGTCTTAAGTGCAGCAAGATCAAACTTTCCTTGTTTCTGTCATGTAACATGATGTACAACGTAGTAGATTCACCTCATTTCTAACGTAATTTGTTTAGAAAACAAACACCTTCATTGCCGAACACAGGACTGTGTGAAATAAGCTAGTTCTGTTCTCCGAATGAGTTGCTTTCTTACGAAAGGTCTTTTAAGTGCAGCAAGATCAAACTTTCCTAGTTGTTGTAATGTAATATGATGTATAATTTAGTAGATTAGCTTCATTTCTAAAGTAGTTTTTTTAGAAAACATACCCCTTCATTTCTGAACACTGTACTGTGTGAAATAAGCTAGTTCTGTTCTCCGAATGACTTGCTTTTTTAAGAAGTATCTTCAGTGCAGAAAGAACAAACTTTCCTAGTTTGTGTAATCTAACAAGATGTACAACTTAGTAGATTCACGTCATTTCTAACGTAGTTTCTTTAGAAAACAAACACCTTCATTGCCGAACACAGTACTGTGTGAAATAATCCCGTTCTGTTCTCCAAATGAGTTGCTTTCTTACGAAGAGTCTTAAGTGCAGCAAGATCAAACTTTCCTAATTTCTGTAATGTAACATGATGTACAACTTAGTACACTAGCTTCATTTCTAAAGTAGTTTGTTTAGAAAACAAACCCCTTCATTTCTGAACACTGTACTGTGTGAAATAAGCTAGTTCTGTTCTCCGAATGAGTTGCTTTTTTAAGAAGTATCTTCACTGCAGCAAGATCAAACTTTCCTAGTTTGTGTAATCTAACAAGGTGTACAACTTAGTAGATTCACCTCATTTCTAACGTAGTTTGTTTAGAAAACAAACACCTTCATTGCCGAACACAGGACTGTGTGAAATAAGGCCTTTCCTTTCTCTGAATGAGTTGGTTTCTTACGAAGAGTCTTCAGTGCTGCAAGAACAAACTTTCCTAGTTTGTGTAATCTAACAAGATGTACAACTTAGTAGATTCACCTCATTTCTAACGTAGTTTCTTTAGAAAACAAACACCTTCATTACCGAACACAGTACTGTGTGAAAAAAGGCCGTTCTGTTCTCCAAATGAGTTGCTTTCTTACGAAGAGTCTTAAGTGCAGCAAGATCAAACTTTCCTTGTTTCTGTCATGTAACATGATGTACAACGTAGTAGATTAGCTTCATTTCTTAAGTAGTTTGTTTAGAAAACAAACCCCTTCATTTCGGAACACTGTACTGTTTGAAATAAGCTAGTTCTGTTCTCCGAATGAGTTGCTTTTTTAAGAAGTATCTTCAGGGCAGCAAGATCAAACTTTCCTAGTTTGTGTAATCTAACAAGATGTACAACTTCGTAGATTCACCTCATTTCTAACGTAGTTTGTTTAGAAAAAAAACACCTTCATTGCCGAACACAGTACTGTGTGAAATAAGCTAGTTCTGTTCTTGGAATGAGTTGATTTCTTAACAAGAATCTTCAGTGCAGGAATATCAAACTTTCCTGGTTTGTGTAATCTAACAAGATGTACAACTTAGTAGATTCACCTCATTTCTAACGTAGTTTGTTTAGAAAACAAACACCTACATTGCCGAACACAGTACTGTGTGAAATAAGCTAGTTCTGTTCTCGGAATGAGTTGCTTTTTTAAGAAGTATCTTCAGTGCAGCAAGATGAAACTTTACTAGTTTGTGTAATCTCAGAAGATGTACAACTTCGTAGATTCACCTCATTTCTAACGCAGTTTCTTTATAAAACAAACACCTTCATTGCGGAACACCGTACTGTGTGAAATAAGGCCGTTCTGTTCTCTGAATGACTTGCTTTCTTACGAAGAGTCTTCAGTGCAGCAAGATCAAACTTACCTTGTTTGTGTAATCTAACAAGATGTACAACGTAGTAGATTCAACTAATTTCCAACGTAGTTTGTTTAGAAAACAAACACCTTCATTACGGAACAAAGTACAGTGTGAAATAAGCTAGTTCTGTTCTCCGAATTAGTTGCTTTCTTACGAAGAGTCTTAAGGGCAGCAAGATCAAACTTTCCTAGTTGCTGTAATGTAACATGATGTACAATTTAGTAGATTAGCTTCAGTTCTAAAGTAGTTTGTTTAGAAAACAAACCCCTTCATTTCTGAACACTGTACTGTGTGAAATAAGCTTGTTCTGGTCTCCGAATGAGTTGCTTTTTTAAGAAGTATCTTCAGTGCAGCAAGAACAAACTTTCCTAGTTTGTGTAATCTAACAAGATGTACAACTTAGTAGATTCACCTCATTTCTAACGTAGTTTTTTTAGAAAACAAACACCTTCATTGCCGAACACAGTACTGTGTGAAATAAGCCCGTTCTGTTCTCTGAATGAGTTGCTTTCTTACGAAGAGTCTTCAGTGCAGCAAGATCAAACTTACCTTGTTTGTGTAATCTAACAAGATGTACAACTTAGTAGATTCACCTCATTTCTAACGTAGTTTGTTTAGAAAACAAACACCTTAATTACGGAACAAAGTACAGTGTGAAATAAGCTAGTTCTGTACTCCGAATGAGTTGCTTTCTTCGAAGAGTCTTAAGTGCAGCAAGATCAAACTTTCCTAGTTGCTGTAATGTAACATGATGTACAATTTAGTAGATTAGCTTCATTTCTAAAGTAGTTTGTTTAGAAAACAAACCCCTTCATTGCCGAACACTGTACTGTGTGAAATAAGCTAGTTCTGTTCTCCGAATGAGTTGCTTTTTTAAGAAGTATGTTCAGTGCAGCAAGAACAAACTTTCCTAGTTTGTGTAATCTAAAAAGATGTACAACTTAGTAGATTCACCTCATCTCTAACGTAGTTTCTTTGAAAACAAACACCGTCATTACCGAACACAGTACGGTGTGAAATAAGCCCGTTCTGTTCTCTGAATGAGTTGCTTTCTTACGAAGAGTCTTCAGTGCAGCAAGATCAAACTTACCTTGTTTGTGTAAACTAACAAGATGTACAACTTAGTAGATTCACCTCATTACTAACGTAGTTTGTTTAGAAAACAAACACCTTCATTGCCGAACACAGTACTGTGTGAAATAAGCTAATTCTGTTCTTGGAATGAGTTGATTTCTTAACAAGAATCTTCAGTGCAGGAAGATCAAACTTTCCTGGTTTGTGTAATCTAACAAGATGTACAACTTAGTAGATTCACCTCATTTCTAACGTAGTTTGTTTAGAAAACAAACACCTACATTGTGGAACACAGTACTGTGTGAAATAAGCTAGTTCTGTTCTCCGAATGAGTTGCTTTCTTACGAAGAGTCTTAAAGGCAGCAAGATCAAACTTTCCTAGTTGCTGTAATGTAATATGATGTACAATTTAGTAGATTAGCTTCATTTCCAACGTAGTTTGTTTAGAAAACAAACCCTTCATTTCTGAACACTGTACTAAGTGAAATAAGCTAGTTCTGTTCTCCGAATGAGTTGCTTTTTAAGAAGTATTTTCACTGCAGCAAGAACAAACTTTCCTAGTTTGTGTAATCTAACAAGATGTACAACTTAGTAGATTCACCTCATTTGTAACGTAGTTTCTTTTAGAAAACAAACACCTTCATTGCCGAACACAGTACTGTGTGAAATAAGCCCGTTCTGTTCTCTGAATGAGTTGCTTTCTTCTGAAAGAGTCTTCAGTGCAGCAAGATCAAACTTACCTTGTTTGTGTAGTCTAACAAGATGTACAACTTAGTAGATTCACCTCATTTCTAACGTAGTTTGTTTAGAAAACAAACACCTTCATTACGGAACAAAGTACAGTGTGAAATAAGCTAGTTCTGTTCTCCGAATGAGTTGCTTTCTTACAAAGAGTCTTAAGTGCATCAAGATCAAACTTTCCTAGTTGCTATAGTGTAACATGATGTACAATTTAGTAGATTAGCTTCATTTCTAAAGTAGTTTGTTTAGAAAACAAACCCCTTCATTTCTGAACACTGTACTGTGTGAAATAAGCTAGTTCTGTTCTCCGAATGAGTTGCTTTCTTACGAAGAGTCTTCAGTGCAGCAAGATGAAAATTTCCTAGTTTGTGTAATCTAACAAGATGTACAACTTAGTAGATTCACCTCATTTCTAACGTAGTTTCTTTAGAAAACAAACACCTTCATTGCCGAACACAGTACTGTGTGAAATAAGCCCGTTCTGTTCTCCGAATGAGTTGCTTTCTTCTGAAGAGTCTTCAGTGCAGCAAGATCAAACTTACCTTGTTTGTGTAATCTAACAAGATGTACAACTTAGTAGATTCACCTCATTTCTAACGTAGTTTGTTTAGAAAACAAACACCTTCATTAGGGAACAAAGTACTGTGTGAAATAAGCTAGTTCTGTTCTCCAAATGTGTTGCTTTTTAAGAAGTATCTTCAGTGCAGCAAGAACAAACTTTCCTAGTTGGTGTATTCTAACAAGATGTACAACTTAGTAGATTCACCTCAATTCTAACGTAGTTTCTTTGAAAACAAACACCGTCATTGCCGAACACAGTACTGTGTGAAATAAGCCCGTTCTGTTCTCCAAATGAGTTGCTTTCCCTCTAAGAGTCTTAAGTGCAGCAAGATCAAACTTTCCTAGTTTCTGTAATGTAACATGATGTACAACTTAGTACACTAGCTTCATTTCTAAAGTACTTTGTTTAGAAAACAAACCCCTTCATTTCTGAACACTGTACTGTGTGAAATAAGCTAGTTCTGTTCTCCGAATGAGTTGCTTTTTTAAGAAGTATCTTCAGTGCAGCAAGATCAAACTTTCCTAGTTTGTGTAATCTAACAAGATGTACAACTTAGTAGATTCACCTAATTTCTAACGTAGTTTGTTTAGAAAACAAACACCTTCATTGCCGAACACAGGACTGTGTGAAATAAGCTAGTTCTTTTCTCGGAATGAGTTGCTTTCTTAACAAGAATCTTCAGTGCAGGAAGATCAAACGTTCCTAGTTTGTGTAATCTAAGAAGATGTACAACTTAGGAGATTCACCTCATTTCTAACGTAGTTTCTTTAGAAAACAAACACCTTCATTGCCAAACACAGTACTGTGTGAAATAAGGCCGTTCTGCTCTGTGAATGAGTTGCTTTCTTACGAAGAGTCTTCAGTGCAGCAAGATCAAACTTACCTTGTTTGTGTAGTCTAACAAGATGTACAACTTAGTAGATTCACCTCATTTCTAACGTAGTTTGTTTAGAAAACAAACACCTTCATTACGGAACAAAGTACAGTGTGAAATAAGCTAGTTCTGTTCTCCGAATGAGTTGCTTTCTTACAAAGAGTCTTAAGTGCATCAAGATCAAACTTTCCTAGTTGCTATAGTGTAACATGATGTACAATTTAGTAGATTAGCTTCATTTCTAAAGTAGTTTGTTTAGAAAACAAACCCCTTCATTTCTGAACACTGTACTGTGTGAAATAAGCTAGTTCTGTTCTCCGAATGAGTTGCTTTCTTACGAAGAGTCTTCAGTGCAGCAAGATGAAAATTTCCTAGTTTGTGTAATCTAACAAGATGTACAACTTAGTAGATTCACCTCATTTCTAACGTAGTTTCTTTAGAAAACAAACACCTTCATTGCCGAACACAGTACTGTGTGAAATAAGCCCGTTCTGTTCTCCGAATGAGTTGCTTTCTTACGAAGAGTCTTCAGTGCAGCAAGATCAAACTTACCTTGTTTGTGTAATCTAACAAGATGTACAACTTAGTAGATTCACCTCATTTCTAACGTAGTTTGTTTAGAAAACAAACACCTTCATTAGGGAACAAAGTACTGTGTGAAATAAGCTAGTTCTGTTCTCCGAATGTGTTGCTTTTTTAAGAAGTATCTTCAGTGCAGCAAGAACAAACTTTCCTAGTTGGTGTATTCTAACAAGATGTACAACTTAGTAGATTCACCTCAATTCTAACGTAGTTTCTTTGAAAACAAACACCGTCATTGCCGAACACAGTACTGTGTGAAATAAGCCCGTTCTGTTCTCCAAATGAGTTGCTTTCCTACGAAGAGTCTTAAGTGCAGCAAGATCAAACTTTCCTAGTTTCTGTAATGTAACATGATGTACAACTTAGTACACTAGCTTCATTTCTAAAGTACTTTGTTTAGAAAACAAACCCCTTCATTTCTGAACACTGTACTGTGTGAAATAAGCTAGTTCTGTTCTCCGAATGAGTTGCTTTTTTAAGAAGTATCTTCAGTGCAGCAAGATCAAACTTTCCTAGTTTGTGTAATCTAACAAGATGTACAACTTAGTAGATTCACCTCATTTCTAACGTAGTTTGTTTAGAAAACAAACACCTTCATTGCCGAACACAGGACTGTGTGAAATAAGCTAGTTCTTTTCTCGGAATGAGTTGCTTTCTTAACAAGAATCTTCAGTGCAGGAAGATCAAACGTTCCTAGTTTGTGTAATCTAAGAAGATGTACAACTTAGTAGATTCACCTCATTTCTAACGTAGTTTGTTTAGAAAACAAACACCTTCATTGCCGAACACAGTACTGTGTGAAATAAGGCCGTTCTGTTCTCTGAATGAGTTGCTTTCTTACGAAGAGTCTTCAGTACAGCAAGATCAAACCTACCTTGTTTGTGTAATCTAACAAGATGTACAACGTAGTAGAATCAACTCATTTCTAACGTAGTTTCTTTAGAAAAGAAACACCTTCATTGCCGAACACAGGACTGTGTGAAATAAGCAAGTTCTTTTCTCGGAATGAGTTGCTTTCTTAACAAGAGTCTTAAGTGCAGCAAGATCAAACTTTCCTTGTTTCTGTAATGTAACATGATGTACAACCTAGTAGATTAGCTTCATTTCTAAAGTAGTTTGTTTAGAAAACAAACCCCTTCATTTCTTAACACTGTACTGTGTGAAATAAGCTAGTTCTGTTCTCCGAATGAGTTGCTTTTTTAAGAAGTATTTTCAGTGCAGCAAGATGGAACTTTCCTGGTTTGTGTAATCTAACAAGATGTACAACTTAGTAGATTCACCTCATTTCTAACGTAGTTTCTTTAGAAAACAAACACCTTCATTGCCAAACACAGTACTGTGATATAAGGCCGTTCTGCTCTGTGAATGAGTTGCTTTCTTACGAAGAGTCTTCAGTGCAGCAAGATCAAACTTACCTTGTTTGTGTAATCTAACAAGATGTACAACTTAGTAGATTCACCTCATTTCTAACGTAGTTTGTTTAGAAAACAAACACCTTCATTAGGGAACAAAGTACTGTGTGAAATAAGCTAGTTATGTTCTCCGAATGAGTTGCTTTGTTACGAAGAGTCTTAAGTGCAGCAAGATCAAACTTTCCCAGTTGCTGTAATGTAACATGATGTACAATTTAGTATATTAGCTTCATTTCTAAAGTAGTTTGTTTAGAAAACAAACCCCTTCATTTCTGAATACTGTATTGTGTGAAATAAGCTAGTTCTGTTCTCGGAATGAGTTGCTTTTTTAAGAAGTATCTTCAGTGCAGCAAGATGAAACTTTCCTAGTTTGTGTAATCTAAGAAGATGTACAACTTAGTACATTCACCTCATTTTTAACATAGTTTGTTTAGAAAACAAACACCTTCATTGCCGAACACAGTACTGTGTGAAATAAGCTAGTTTTGTTCTCGGAATGAGTTGCTTTTTTAAGAAAAATCTTCAGTGCAGCAAGATGAAACTTTCCTAGTTTGTGTAATCTAACAAGACGTACAACTTAGTAGATTCACCTCATTTCTCACGTAGTTTGTATAGAAAACAAAGACCTTCATTGCCGAACACAGTACTGTGTGAAATAAGCTAGTTCTGTTCTTGGAATGAGCTGATTTCTTAACAAGAATCTTCAGTGCAGGAAGATCAAACTTTCCTGGTTTGTGTAATCTAACAAGATGTACAACGTAGTAGATTCACCTCATTTCTAACGTAGTTTCTTTAGAAAAAAAACACCTTCATTGCCGAACACAGTACTGTGTGAAATAAGCTAGTTTTGTTCTCGGAATGAGTTGCTTTTTTAAGAAGTATCTTCAGTGCAGCAAGATGAAACTTTCCTAGTTTGTGTAATCTAACAAGACGTACAACTTAGTAGATTCACCTCATTTCTCACGTAGTTTGTATAGAAAACAAAGACCTTCATTGCCGAACACAGTACTGTGTGAAATAAGCTAGTTCTGTTCTTGGAATGAGCTGATTTCTTAACATGAATCTTCAGTGCAGGAAGATCAAACTTTCCTGGTTTGTGTAATCTAACAAGATGTACAACGTAGTAGATTCACCTCATTTCTAACGTAGTTTCTTTAGAAAAAAAACACCTTCATTGCCGAACACAGTGCTGTGTGAAATAAGCCCGTTCTGTTCTCCAAATGAGTTGCTTTCTTACGAAGAGTCTGAAGTGCAGCAAGATCAAACTTTCCTAGTTGCTGTAACGTAACATGATGTACAACTTAGTGCACTAGCTTCATTCCTAAAGTAGTTTGTTTAGAAAACAAACCCCTTCATTTCTGCACACTGTACTGTGTGAAATAAGCTAGTTCTGTTCTCCGAATGAGTTGCTTTTTAAGAAGTATCTTCACTGCAGCAAGATCAAACTTTCCTAGTTTGTGTAATCTAACAGGATGTACAACTTAGTAGATTCAACTCATTTCTAACGTAGTTTGTTTAGAAAACAAACACCTTCATTGCCGAACACAGGACTGTGTGAAATAAGCTGGTTCTGTTCTCGGAATGAGTTGCTTTCTTAACAAGAATCTTCAGTGCAGGAAGATCAAACATTCCTAGTTTGGGTAATCTAACAAGATGTACAACCTAGTAGATTCACCTCATTTCTAACGTAGTTTGTTTAGAAAACAAACACCTTCATTGCCGAACACAGTACTGTGTGAAATAAGGCCGTTCTGTTCTCTGAATGAGTTGCTTTCTTACGAAGAGACTTCAGTGCAGCAAGATCAAATTTACCTTGTTTGTGTAATCTAACAAGATGTACAACGTAGTAGATTCAACTCATTTCCAACGTAGTTTGTTTAGAAAACAAACACCTTCATGACGGAACAAAGTACAGTGTGAAATAAGCTAGTTCTGTTCTCCGAAATAGTTGCTTTCTTACGAAGAGTCTTAAGGGCAGCAAGATCAAACTTTCCTAGTTGCTGTAATGTAACATGATGTACAATTTAGTAGATTAGCTTCAGTTCTAAAGTAGTTTGTTTAGAAAACAAACCCCTTCATTTCTGAACACTGTACTGTGTGAAATAAGCTTGTTCTGGTCTCCGAATGAGTTGCTTTTTTAAGAAGTATCTTCAGTGCAGCAAGATGAAACTTTCCTAGTTTGTGTAATCTAACAAGATGTACAACTTAGTAGATTCACCTCATTTCTAACGTAGTTTTTAGAAAACAAACACCTTCATTGCCGAACACAGTACTGTGTGAAATAAGCCGTTCTGTTCTCTGAATGAGTTGCTTTCTTACGAAAGAGTCTTCAGTGCAGCAATATCAAACTTACCTTGTTTGTGTAATCTAACAAGATGTACAACTTAGTAGATTCACCTCATTTCTAACGTAGTTTGTTTAGAAAAAAACACCTTAATTACGGAACAAAGTACAGTGTGAAATAAGCTAGTTCTGTACTCCGAATGAGTTGCTTTCTTACGAAGAGTCTTAAGTGCAGCAAGATCAAACTTTCCTAGTTGCTGTAATGTAACATGATGTACAATTTAGTAGATTAGCTTCATTTCTAAAGTAGTTTGTTTAGAAAACAAACCCCTTCATTTCTGAACACTGTACTGTGTGAAATAAGCTAGTTCTGTTCTCCGAATGAGTTGCTTTTTTAAGAAGTATGTTCAGTGCAGCAAGAACAAACTTTCCTAGTTTGTGTAATCTAAAAAGATGTACAACTTAGTAGATTCACCTCATCTCTAACGTAGTTTCTTTGAAAACAAACACCGTCATTGCCGAACACAGTACGGTGTGAAATAAGCCCGTTCTGTTCTCTGAATGAGTTGCTTTCTTACGAAGAGTCTTCAGTGCAGCAAGATCAAACTTACCTTGTTTGTGTAATCTAACAAGATGTACAACTTAGTAGATTCACCTCATTTCTAACGTAGTTTGTTTAGAAAACAAACACCTTCATTGCCGAACACAGTACTGTGTGAAATAAGCTAATTCTGTTCTTGGAATGAGTTGATTTCTTAACAAGAATCTTCAGTGCAGGAAGATCAAACTTTCCTGGTTTGTGTAATCTAACAAGATGTACAACTTAGTAGATTCACCTCATTTCTAACGTAGTTTGTTTAGAAAACAAACACCTACATTGTGGAACACAGTAATGTGTGAAATAAGCTAGTTCTGTTCTCCGAATGAGTTGCTTTCTTACGAAGAGTCTTAAAGGCAGCAAGATCAAACTTTCTAGTTGCTGTAATGTAATATGATGTACAATTTAGTAGATTAGCTTCTTTTCCAACGTAGTTTGTTTAGAAAACAAACCCCTTCATTTTCTGAACACTGTACTAAGTGAAATAAGCTAGTTCTGTTCTCCGAATGAGTTGCTTTTTAAGAAGTATCTTCAGTGCAGCAAGAACAAACTATCTAGTTTGTGTAATCTAACAAGATGTACAACTTAGTAGATTCACCTCATTTGTAACGTAGTTTCTTTAGAAAACAAACACCTTAATTGCAAGACACAGTACTGTGTGAAATAAGCCCGTTCTGTTCTCTGAATGAGTTGCTTTCTTACTAAGAGTCTTCAGTGCAGCAAGATCAAACTTACCTTGTTTGTGTAGTCTAACAAGATGTACAACTTAGTAGATTCACCTCATTTCTAACGTAGTTTGTTTAGAAAACAAACACCTTCATTACGGAACAAAGTACAGTGTGAAATAAGCTAGTTCTGTTCTCCGAATGAGTTGCTTTCTTACAAAGAGTCTTAAGTGCAGCAAGATCAAACTTTCCTAGTTGCTATAGTGTAACATGATGTACAATTTAGTAGATTCGCTTCATTTCTAAAGTAGTTTGTTTAGAAAACAAAACCCCTTCATTTCTGAACACTGTACTGTGTGAAATAAGCTAGTTCTGTTCTCCGAATGAGTTGCTTTCTTCGGTGAAAGAGTCTTCATTGCAGCAAGATGAAAATTTCCTAGTTTGTGTAATCTAACAAGATGTACAACTTAGTAGATTCACCTCATTTCTAACGTAGTTTCTTTAGAAAACAAACACCTTCATTGCCGAACACAGTACTGTGTGAAATAAGCCCGTTCTGTTCTCCGAATGAGTTGCTTTCTTAAAGAGTCTTCAGTGCAGCAAGATCAAACTTACCTTGTTTGTGTAATCTCACAAGATGTACAACTTAGTAGATTCACCTCATTTCTAACGTAGTTTGTTTAGAAAACAAACCCCTTCATTTCTGAACACTGTACTGTGTGAAATAAGCTAGTTCTGTTCTCCGAATGAGTTGCTTTTTTAAGAAGTATGTTCAGTGCAGCAAGAACAAACTTTCCTAGTTGGTGTAATCTAACAAGATGTACAACTTAGTAGATTCACCTCATTTCTAACGTAGTTTCTTTGAAAACAAACACCGTCATTGCCGAACACAGTACTGTGTGAAATAAGCCCGTTCTGTTCTCCAAATGAGTTGCTTTCCTACGAAGAGTCTTAAGTGCAGCAAGATCAAACTTTCCTAGTTTCTGTAATGTAACATGATGTACAACTTAGTACACTAGCTTCATTTCTAAAGTAGTTTGTTTAGAAAACAAACCCTTCATTTCTGAACACTGTACTGTGTGAAATAAGCTAGTTCTGTTCTCCTAATGAGTTGCTTTTTAAGAAGTATCTTCAGTGCAGCAAGATCAAACTTTCCTAGTTTGTGTAATCTAACAAGATGTACAACTTAGTAGATTCACCTCATTTCTAACGTAGTTTGTTTAGATAACAAACACCTTCATTGCCGAACACAGGACTGTGTGAAATAAGCTAGTTCTTTTCTCGAATGAGTTGCTTTCTTAACAAGAATCTTCAGTGCAGGAAGATCAAACGTTCCTAGTTTGTGTAATCTAACAAGATGTACAACTTAGTAGATTCACCTCATTTCTAACGTAGTTTGTTTAGAAAACAAACACCTTCATTGCCGAACACAGTACTGTGTGAAATAAGGCCGTTCTGTTCTCTGAATGAGTTGCTTTCTTACGAAGAGTCTTCAGTACAGCAAGATCAAACCTACCTTGTTTGTGTAATCTAACAAGATGTACAACGTAGTAGAATCAACTCATTTCTAACGTAGTTTCTTTAGAAAACAAACACCTTCATTGCCGAACACAGGACTGTGTGAAATAAGCAAGTTCTTTTCTCGGAATGAGTTGCTTTCTTAACAAGAGTCTTAAGTGCAGCAAGATCAAACTTTCCCTGTTTCTGTAATGTAACATGATGTACAACCTAGTAGATTAGCTTCATTTCTAAAGTAGTTTGTTTAGAAAACAAACCCCTTCATTTCTGAACACTGTACTGTGTGAAATAAGCTAGTTCTGTTCTCCGAATGAGTTGCTTTTTTAAGAAGTATTTTCAGTGCAGCAAGATGGAACTTTCCTGGTTTGTGTAATCTAACAAGATGTACAACTTAGTAGATTCACCTCATTTCTAAGGTAGTTTCTTTAGAAAACAAACACCTTCATTGCCGAACACAGTACTGTGTGAAATAAGGCCGTTCTGCTCTGTGAATGACTTGCTTTCTTACGAAGAGTCTTCAGTCCAGCAAGATCAAACTTACCTTGTTTGTGTAATCTAACAAGATGTACAACTTAGTAGATTCACCTCATTTCTAACGTAGTTTGTTTAGAAAACAAACACCTTCATTAGGGAACAAAGTACTGTGTGAAATAAGCTAGTTATGTTCTCCGAAAGAGTTGCTTTCTTACAAAGAGTCTTAAGTTCAGCAAGATCAAACTTTCCCAGTTGCTGTAATGTAACATGATGTACAATTTAGTATATTAGCTTCATTTCTAAAGTAGTTTGTTTAGAAAACAAACCCCTTCATTTCTGAATACTGTATTGTGTGAAATAAGCTAGTTCTGTTCTCGGAATCAGTTGCTTTTTTAAGAAGTATCTTCAGTGCAGCAAGATGAAACTTTCCTAGTTTGTGTAATCTAACAAGATGTACAACTTAGTAGATTCACCTCATTTCTAACGTAGTTTGTTTAGAAAACAAACACCTTCATTGCCGAACACAGTACTGTGTGAAATAAGCTAGTTTTGTTCTCGGAATGAGTTGCTTTTTTAAGAAGTATCTTCAGTCCAGCAAGATGAAACTTTCCTAGTTTGTGTAATCTAACAATATGTACAACTTAGTAGATTCACCTCCTTTCTAACGTAGTTTGTTTAGAAAACAAACACCTTCTTTGCCGAACACAGTAATGTGTGAAATAAGGCCGTTCCTTTCTCTGAATGAGTTGCTTTCTTACGAAGAGTCTTCAGTGCTGCAAGAACAAACATTCCTAGTTTGTGTAATCTAACAAGATGTACAACTTAGTAGATTCACCTCATATCTAACGTAGTTTCTTTAGAAAACAAAAACCTTCATTGCCGAACACAGTACTGTGTGAAATAAGGCCGTTCTGTTCTCCAAATGAGTTGCTTTCTTACGAAGAGTCTTAAATGCAGCAAGATCAAACTTTCCTTGTTTTTGTCATGTAACATGATGTACGACTTAGTAGATTAGCTTCATTTCTAAAGTAGTTTGTTTAGAAAACAAACCCCTTCATTCCAGAACACTGTACTGTGTGAAATAAGCTAGTTCTGTTCTCGAATGAGTTGCTTTTTTTAGAAGTATCTTCAGGGCAGCAAGATCAAACTTTCCTAGTTTGTGTAATCTAACAAGATGTACAACTTAGTAGATTCACCTCATTTCTAATGTAGTTTGTTTAGAAAACAAACACCTTCATTGCCGAACACAGTACTGTTTGAAATAAGCTAGTTCTGTTCTCGGAATGAGTTGCTTTTTTAAGAAGTATCTTCAGTGCAGCAAGATGAAACTTTCCTAGTTTGTGTAATCTAACAAGATGTACAACTTAGTAGATTCACCTCATTTCTAACGTAGTTTGTATAGAAAACAAACACCTTCATTGCCAAACACAGTACTGTGTGAAATAAGGTAGTTATGTTCTTGGAATGAGTTGATTTCTTAACAAGAATCTTCAGTGCAGGAAGATCAAACTTTCCTGGTTTGTGTAATCTAAGAAGATGTACAACTTAGTAGAATCACCTCATTTCTATCGTAGTTTTTTACAAAACAAACACCTACATTGCCGAACACAGTACTGTGTGAAATAAGCTAGTTCTGTTCTCGGAATGAGTTGCTTTTTTAAGAAGTATCTTCAGTCCAGCAAGATGATACTTTCCTAGTTTGTATAATCTAACAAGATGTACAACTTAGTATATTCACCTCATTTCTAACGTAGTTTCTTTAGAAAACAAACACCTTCATTGCCTAACACAGTACTGTGTGAAATAAGGCCGTTCTGTTCTCTGAATGAGTTGCTTTCTTACGAAGTATCTTCAGTGCAGCAACATCAAACTTACCTTGTTTGTGTAATCTAACAAGATGTACAACGTAGTAGATTCAACTCATTTCTAACGTAGTTTGTTTAGAAAACAAACACCTTCATTACGGAACAAAGTACAGTGTGAAATAAGCTAGTTCTGTTCTCCGAATGAGTTGCTTTCTTACGAAGAGTCTTAAGTGCAGCAAGATCAAACTTTCCTAGTTGCTGTAATGTAACATGATGTACAATTTAGTAGATTAGCTTCATTTCTAAAGTAGTTTGTTTAGAAAACAAACCCCTTCATTTCTGAACACTGTACTGTGTGAAATAAGCTAGTTCTGTTCTCCGAATGTGTTGCTTTTTTAAGAAGTATCTTCAGTGCAGCAAGATCAAACTTTCCTAGTTTGTGTAATCTAACAAGATGTACAACTTAGTAGATTCACCTCATTTCTAACGTAGTTTGTTTAGAAAACAAACACCTTCATTGCCGAACACAGTACTGTGTGAAATAAGCTAGTTCTGTTCTCCGAATGAGTTGCTTTTTTAAGAAGTATCTTCAGTGCAGCAAGATGAAACTTTCCCAGTTTGTGTAATCTAACAAGATGTACAACTTAGTAGATTCACCTCATTTCTAACGTAGTTTGTATAGAAAACAAACACCTTCATTGCCGAACACAGTACTGTGTGAAATAAGCTAGTTCTCTTCTTGGAATGAGTTGATTTCTTAACAAGAATCTTCAGTGCAGGAAGATCAAACTTTCCTGGTTTGTGTAATCTAACAAGATGTACAACTTAGTAGATTCACCTCATTTCTAACGTAGTTTGTTTAGAAAACAAACACCTACATTGCCGAACACAGTACTGTGTGAAATAAGCTAGTTCTGTTCTCCAAATGAGTTGCTTTTTTAAGAAGTATCTTCAGTGCAGCAAGATGAAACTTTCCTAGTTTGTGTAATCTAACAAGATGTACAAGGTAGTTTATTCACCTTATTTCTATCGTAGTTTCTTTAGAAAACAAACACCTTCATTGCCGAACACAGTACTGTGTGAAATAAGCCCGTTCTGTTCTCTGAATGAGTTGCTTTCTAAGAAGAGTCTTCAGTGCAGCAAGATCAAACATACCTTGTTTGTGTAATCTAACAAGATGTACAACGTAGTAGATTCAACTCATTTCTAACGTAGTTTGTTTAGAAAACAAACACCTTCATTACGGAACAAAGTACAGTGTGAAATATGCTAGTTCTGTTCTCCGAATGAGTTGCTTTCTTACGAAGAGTCTTAAGGGCAGCAAGATCAAACTATCCTAGTTGCTGTAATGTAATATGATGTACAATTTAGTAGATTAGCTTCATTTGTAAAGTAGTTTGTTTAGAAAACAAACCCCTTCATTTCTGAACACTGTACGGTGTGAAATAAGCTAGTTCTGTTCTCCGAAATGAGTTGCTTTTTTAAAAGTATCTTCAGTGCAGCAAGGTGAAACTTTCCTAGTTTGTGTAATCTAACAAGATGTACAAATTAGTAGATTCACCTCATTTCTAACGTAGTTTCTTTAGAAAACAAACACCTCATTGCCGAACACAGTACTGTGTGAAATAAGCCCGTTCTGTTCTCTGAATGAGTTGCTTTCTTACGAAGAGTCTTAAGTGCAGCAAGATCAAACTTTCCTAGTTTCTGTAATGTAACATGATGTACAACTTAGTACACTAGCTTCATTTCTAAAGTAGTTTGTTTAGAAAACAAACCCCTTCATTTCTGAACACTGTACAGTGTGAAATAAGCTAGTTCTCTTCTCCGAATGAGTTGCTTTTTTAAGAAGTATCTTCACTGCAGCAAGATCAAACTTTCCTAGTTTGTGTAATCTAACAAGATGTACAACTTAGTAGATTCACCTCATTTCTAACGTAGTTTGTTTAGAAAAGAAACACCTTCATTGCCGAACACAGTACTGTGTGAAATAAGGCCGTTCCTTTCTCTGAATGAGTTGCTTTCTTACTGAAGAGTCTTCAGTGCTGCAAGAACAAACTTTCTAGTTTGTGTAATCTAACAAGATGTACAACTTAGTAGATTCACCTCATTTCTAATGTAGTTTCTTTAGAAAACAAACACCTTCATTGCGAACACAGTACTGTGTGAAATAAGGCCGTTCTGTTCTCCAAATGAGTTGCTTTCTTACGAAGAGTCTTAAGTGCAGCAAGATCAAACTTTCCTTGTTTCTGTCATGTAACATGATGTACGACTTAATAGATTAGCTTCATTTCTAAAGTAGTTTGTTTAGAAAACAAACCCCTTCAATTCGAACAATGTACTGTGTGAAATAAGCTAGTTCTGTTCTCGAATGAGTTGCTTTTTTAGAAGTATCTTCAGGGCAGCAAGATCAAACTTTCTAGTTTGTGTAATCTAACAAGATGTACAACTTAGTAGATTCACCTCATTTCTAATGTAGTTTGTTTAGAAAACAAACACCTTCATTGCCGAACACATTACTGAGTGAAATAAACTAGTTCTGTTCTCGGAATGAGTTGCTTTTTTAACAAGTATCTTCAGTGCAGCAAGATGAAAATTTCCCAGTTTGTGTAATCTAACAAGATGTACAACTTAGTAGATTCACCTATTTTCTAACGTAGTTTGTATAGAAAACAAACACCTTCATTGCCGAACGTAGTACTGTGTGAAATAAGCTAGTTCTGTTCTTGGAATGAGTTGATTTCTTAACAAGAATCTTCAGTGCAGGAAGATCAAACTTTCCTGGTTTGTGTAATCTAACAAGATGTACAACTTAGTAGATTCACCTCATTTCTAACGTAGTTTGTTTAGAAAACAAACACGTACATTGACGAACACAGTACTGTGTGAAATAAGCTAGTTCTGTTCTTGGAATGGGTTGCTTTTTTAAGAAGTATCTTCAGTGCAGCAAGATGAAACTTTCCTAATTTGTGTAATCTAACAAGATGTACAACTTAGTAGATTCACCTCATTTCTAAGGTAGTTTCTTTAGAAAAGAAACACCTTCATTGCCGAACATAGTACTGTGTGAAATAAGCCTGTTCTGTTCTCTGAATGAGTTGCTTTCTTACGAAGAGTCTTCAGTGCAGCAAGATCAAACTTACCTTGTTTGTGTAATCTAACAAGATGTACAACGTAGTAGATTCAACTCATTTCTAACGTAGTTTGTTTACAAAACAAACACCTTCATTACGGAACAAAGTACAGTGTGAAATAAGCTAGTTCTGTTCTCCGAATGAGTTGCTTTCTTACGAAGAGTCTTATGGGCAGCAAGATCAAACTTTCCTAGTTGCTGTAATGTAACATGATGTACAATTTAGTAGATTAGGTTCATTTCTAAAGTAGTTTGTTTAGAAAACAAACCCCTTCATTTCTGAACACTGTACTGTGTGAAATAAGCTAGTTCTGTTCTCCGAATATGTTGCTTTTTTAAGAAGTATCTTCAGTGCAGCAAGATCAAACTTTCCTAGTTTGTGTAATCTAACAAGATGTACAACTTAGTAGATTCACCTCATTTCTAACGTAGTTCGTTTAGAAAACGAACACCTTCATTGCCGAACACAGTGCTGTGTGAAATATGCTAGTCTGTTCTCGGAATGAGTTGCTTTTGTAAGAAGTATCTTCAGTGCAGCAAGATGAAACTTTCCTAGTTTGTGTAATCTAACAAGATGTACAACTTAGTAGATTCACCTCATTTCTAACTTAGTTTGTATAGAAAACAAACACCTTCATTGCCGAACACAGTACTGTGTGAAATAAGCTAGTTCTGTTCTTGGAATCAGTTGATTTCTTAACAAGAATCTTCAGTGCAGGAAGATCAAACTTTCCTAGGTTGTGTAATCTAACAAGATGTACAACTTAGTAGATTCACCTCATTTCTAACGTAGTTTGTTTACAAAACAAACACCTACATTGCCGAACACGGTACTGTGTGAAATAAGCTAGTTCTGTTCTCAGAATGAGTTGCTTTTTTAAGAAGTATCTTCAGTCCAGCAAGATGAAACTTTCCTAGTTTGTGTAATCTAACAAGATGTACAACTTAGTAGATTCACCTCCTTTCTAAAGTAGTTTCTTTAGAAAACAAACACCTTCATTGCCGAACACAGTACTGTGTGAAATAAGGCCGTTCTGTTCTCCGAATGAGTTGCTTTCTTACGAAGAGTCTTCAGGTCACCAAGATCAAACTTACCTTGTTTGTGTAATCTAACAAGATGTACAACGTAGTAGATTCAACTCATTTCTAACGTAGTTTGTTTAGAAAACAACCGCCTTCATTACGGAACAAAGTACAGTGTGAAATAAGCTAGTTCTGTTCTCCGAATGAGTTGCTTTCTTACAAAGAGTCTTCAGTGCAGCAAGATCAAACTTTCCTAGATGCTGTAATGTAACATGATGTACAATTTAGTAGATTAGCTTCATTTCTGAAGTAGTTTGTTTAGAACAAAACCCCTTCATTTCTGAACACTGTACTGTGTGAAATAAGCGAGTTCTGTTCTCAGAATGAGTTGCTTTTTTAAGAAGTATCTTCAGTGCAGCAAGATCAAACTTTCCTAGTTTGTGTAATCTAACAAGATGTACAACTTAGTAGATTCACATCATTTCTAACGTAGTTTCTTTAGAAAACAAACACCTTCATTGCCGAACACAGTACTGTGTGAAATAAGCCCGTTCTGTTCTCTGAATGAGTTGCTTTCTTACGAAGAGTCTTCAGTGCAGCAAGATCAAACTTACCTTGTTTGTGTAATCTAACAAGATGTACAACTTAGTAGATTCACCTCATTTCTAACGTAGTTTGTTTAGAAAACAAACACCTTCATTACGGAACAAAGTACAGTGTGAATTAAGCTAGTTCTGTTCTCCGAATGAGTTGCTTTCTTACAAAGAGTCTTCAGTGCAGCAAGATCAAACTTTCCTAGATGCTGTAATGTAACATGATGTACAATTTAGTAGATTAGCTTCATTTCTGAAGTAGTTTGTTTAGAACAAAACCCCTTCATTTCTGAACACTGTACTGTGTGAAATAAGCTAGTTCTGTTCTCCGAATGAGTTGCTTTTTTAAGAAGTATCTTCAGTGCAGCAAGAACAAACTTTCCTAGTTTGTGTAATGTAAGAAGATGTACAACTTAGTAGATTCACCTCATTTCTAACGTAGTTTCTTTAGAAAACAAACACCTTCATTGCCGAACACAGTACTGTGTGAAATAAGCCCGTTCTGTTCTCTGAATGAGTTGCTTTCTTACGAAGAGTCTTCAGTGCAGCAAGATCAAACTTACCTTGTTTATGTAATCTAACAAGATGTACAACTTAGTAGATTCACCTCATTTCTAACGTAGTTTGTTTATAAAACAAACACCTTCATTACGGAACAAAGTACAGTGTGAAATAAGCTAGTTCTGTTCTCCGAAAGAGTAGCTTTCTTACAAAGAGTCTTAAGTGCAGCAAGATCAAACTTTCCTAGTTTCTGTAATGTAACATGATGTACAACTTAGTACACTAGCTTCATTTCTAAAGTAGTTTGTTTAGAAAACAAACCCCTTCATTTCTGAACACTGTACTGTGTGAAATAAGCTAGTTCTGTTCTCCGAATGAGTTGCTTTTTTAAGAAGTATCTTCACTGCAGCAAGATCAAACTTTCCTAGTTTGTGTAATCTAACAAGATGTACAACTTAGTAGATTCACCTCATTTCTAACGTAGTTTCTTTAGAAAACAAACACCTTCATTGCCGAACACAGTACTGTGTGAAATAAGCTAGTTCTATTCTGGGAATGAGTTGATTTCTTAACAAGTATCTTCAGTGCTGCAAGAACAAACTTTCCTAGTTTGTGTAATCTAACAAGATGTACAACTTAGTAGATTCACCTCATTTCTAACGTAGTTTCTTTAGAAAACAAACACCTTCATTGCCGAACACAGTACTGTGTGAAATAAGGCCGTTCTGTTCTCAAAATGAGTTGCTTTCTTACGAAGAGTCTTAAGTGCAGCAAGATCAAACTTTCCTTGTTTCTGTCATGTAACATGATGTACGACGTAGTAGATTAGCTTCATTTCTAAAGTAGTTTGTTTAGAAAACAAACACCTTCATTGCCGAACACAGTACTGTGTGAAATAAGCTAGTTCTGTTCTCGGAATAAGTTGCTTTTTTAAGAAGTATCTTCAGTACAGCAAGATCAAACTTACCTTGTTTGTGTAATTTAACAAGATGTACAACGTAGTAGATTCAACTCATTTCTAACGTAGTTTCTTTAGAAAACAAACACCTTCATTCTGCAGACAAAGTACAGTGTGAAATAAGCTAGTTCTGTTCTCCGAATGACTTGCTTTCTTACGAAGAGTCTTTTAAGTGCAGCAAGATGAAACTTTCCTAGTTGCTGTAATGTAACATGATGTATAATTTAGTAGATTACCTTCATTTCTAAAGTAGTTTGTTGAGAAAACAAACCCCTTCATTTCTGAACATTGTACTGTGTGAAATAAGCTAGGTCTGTTCTCAGAATGAGTTGCTTTTATAAGAAGTATCTTCAGTGCAGCAAGAACAAACTTTCCTTGTTTGTGTAATCTAACAAGATGTACAACTTAGTAGATTCACGTCATTTCTAACGTAGTTTCTTTAGAAAACAAAGACCTTCATTGCCGAACACAGTACTGTGTGAAATAAGCCCGTTCTGTTCTCCAAATGAGTTGCTTTCTTACGAAGATTCTTAAGTGCAGCAAGATCAAACTTTCCAAATTTCTGTAATGTAACATGATGTACAACTTCGTACACTAGCTTCATTTCTAAAGTAGTTTGTTTAGAAAACAAACCCCTTCATTTCGGAACACTGTACTGTGTGAAATAAGCCAGTTCTGTTCTCCGAATGAGTTGCTTTTTTAAGAAGTATCTTCAGGGCAGCAAGATCAAACTTTCCTAGTTTGTGTAATCTAACAAGATGTACAACTTAGTAGATTCACCTCATTTCTAATGTAGTTTGTTTAGAAAACAAACACCTTCATTGCCGAACACAGTACTGTTTGAAATAAGCTAGTTCTGTTCTCGGAATGAGTTGCTTTTTTAAGAAGTATCTTCAGTGCAGCAAGATGAAACTTTCCTAGTTTGTGTAATCTAACCAGATGTACAACTTAGTAGATTCACCTCATTTCTAACGTAGTTTGTATAGAAAACAAACACCTTCATTGCCAAACACAGTACTGTGTGAAATAAGGTAGTTATGTTCTTGGAATGAGTTGATTTCTTAACAAGAATCTTCAGTGCAGGAAGATCAAACTTTCCTGGTTTGTGTAATCTAACAAGATGTACAACTTAGTAGAATCACCTCATTTCTAACGTAGTTTGTTTACAAAACAAACACCTACATTGCCGAACACAGTACTGTGTTAAGCTAGTTCTGTTCTCCCGGATGAGTTGCTTTTTAAGAAGTATCTTCAGTCCAGCAAGATGATACTTTCAGTTTGTATAATCTAACAAGATGTACAACTTAGTATATTCACCTCATTTCTAACTAACAAACACCTTCATTTGCCTAACACAGTACTGTGTGAAATAAGGCCGTTCTGTTCTCTGAATGAGTTGCTTTCTTAAAAGTATCCTTCATCAAACTTACATTGTTTGTGTAATCTAACAAGATGTTACAACTGTGTGAAATAAGCTAGTTCTGTTCTCGATGCTTTCTTCACAGAAGAAGTCTTAAGAATGTAGTTTTAAGTATTTCATTTCTAAAGAGTTTGTTTATCTTCATTTCTGAACAGGAAATAAGAAAGTATCTTCAGTGCAGCAAGATTTTCCTAGTTTGTGTAATCTAACAAGATGTACAACTTAGTAGATTCACCTCATTTCTAACGTGTAGTTTCTTTAGAAAACAAACACCTTCATTGCAACACCTGTTTGAAATAAGCTAGTTCTGTTCTCCAAATGAGTTGCTTTTTTAAGAAGTATCTTCAGTGCAGCAAGATGAAACTTTCCCTAGTTTGTGTAATCTAACAAGATGTACAACTTAGTAGATTCACCTCATTTCTAACGTAGTTTGTATAGAAAACAAACACCTTCATTGCCAAACACAGTACTGTGTGAAATAAGAGTTTGTTCTTGGAATCAGTTGAAACAAGAATCTTCAGTGCAGGAAGATCAAACTTTCCTGGTTTGTGTAATCTAACAAGATGTACAACTTAGTAGAATCACCTCATTTCTAACGTAGTTTGTTTATACATTGCCGAACACAGTACTGTGTGAAATAAGCTAGTTCTGTTCTCGGAATGAGTTGCTTTTAAGAAGTATCTTCAGTCCAGCAAGATGATACTTTCCTAGTTTGTATAATCTAACAAGATGTACAACGTAGTATATTCACCTCATTTCTAACGTAGTGCACCTTCATTGCCTAACACAGTACTGTGTGAAATAAGGCCGTTCTGTTCTCTGAATGAGTTGCTTTCTTCAAAGTATCTTCAGTGCAGCAACATCAAACTTACCTTGTTTGTGTAATCTAACAAGATGTACAACGTAGTAGATTCAACTCATTTCTAACGTAGTTTGTTTAGAAAACAAACACCTTCATTACGGAACAAAGTACAGTGTGAAATAAGCTAGTTCTGTTCTCCGAATGAGTTGCTTTCTTATGAAGAGTCTTAAGTGCAGCAAGATCAAACTTTCCTAGTTGCTGTAATGTAACATGATGTACAATTTAGTAGATTAGCTTCATTTCTAAAGTAGTTTGTTTAGAAAACAAACCCCTTCATTTCTGAACACTGTACTGTGTGAAATAAGCTAGTTCTGTTCTCCGAATGTGTTGCTTTTTTAAGAAGTATCTTCAGTGCAGCAAGATCAAACTTTCCTAGTTTGTGTAATCTAACAAGATGTACAACTTAGTAGATTCACCTCATTTCTAACGTAGTTTCTTTAGAAAACAAACACCTTCATTGCCGAACACAGTACTGTGTGAAATAAGCTAGTTCTGTTCTCCGAATGAGTTGCTTTTTTAAGAAGTATCTTCAGTGCAGCAAGATGAAACTTTCCTAGTTTGTGTAATCTAACAAGATGTACAACTTAGTAGATTCACCTCATTTCTAACGTAGTTTGTATAGAAAACAAACACCTTCATTGCCGAACACAGTACTGTGTGAAATAAGCTAGTTTTGTTCTTGGAATCAGTTGATTTCTTAACAAGAATCTTCAGTGCAGGAAGATCAAACTTTCCTGGTTTGTGTAATCTAACAAGATGTACAACTTAGTCGATTCACCTCATGTCTAACGTAGTTTGTTTAGAAAACAAACACCTACATTGCCGAACACAGTACTGTGTGAAATAAGCTAGTTCTGTTCTCCAAATGAGTTGCTTTATTAAGAAGTATCTTCAGTGCAGCAAGATGAAACTTTCCTAGTTTCTGTAATCTAACAAGACGTACAACGTAGTAGATTCACCTCATTTCTAACGTAGTGTCTTTAGAAAACAAACACCTTCATTGCCGAACACAGTACTGTGTGAAATAAGGCCGTTCTGTTCTCTGAATGAGTTGCTTTCTTACGAAGAGTCTTCAGTGCAGCAAGATCAAAGTTACCTTGTTTGTGTAATCTAACAAGATGTACAACGTAGTAGATTCAACTCATTTCTAACGTAGTTTGTTTAGAAAACAAACACCTTCATTACGGAACAAAGTACAGTGTGAAATATGCTAGTTCTGTTCTCCGAATGAGTTGCTTTCTTACGAAGAGTCTTAAGTGCAGCAAGATCAAACTTTCCTAGTTGCTGTAATGTAACATGATGTACAATTTAGTAGATTAGCTTCATTTCTAAAGTAGTTTGTTTAGAAAACAAACCCCTTCATTTCTGAACACTGTACTGTGTGAAATAAGCTAGTTCTGTTCTCCGAATGTGTTGCTTTTTTAAGAAGTATCTTCAGTGCAGCAAGATCAAACTTTCCTAGTTTGTGTAATCTAACAAGATGTACAACTTAGTAGATTCACCTCATTTCTAACGTAGTTTGTTTAGAAAACAAACACCTTCATTGCCGAACACAGTACTGTGTGAAATAAGCTAGTTCTGTTCTCCGAATGAGTTGCTTTTTAAGAAGTATCTTCAGTGCAGCAAGATGAAACTTTCCCAGTTTGTGTAATCTAACAAGATGTACAACTTAGTAGATTCACCTCATTTCTAACGTAGTTTGTATAGAAAACAAACACCTTCATTGCCGAACACAGTACTGTGTGAAATAAGCTAGTTCTCTTCTTGGAATGAGTTGATTTCTTAACAAGAATCTTCAGTGCAGGAAGATCAAACTTTCCTGGTTTGTGTAATCTAACAAGATGTACAACTTAGTAGATTCACCTCATTTCTAACGTAGTTTGTTTAGAAAACAAACACCTACATTGCCGAACACAGTACTGTGTGAAATAAGCTAGTTCTGTTCTCCAAATGAGTTGCTTTTTTAAGAAGTATCTTCAGTGCAGCAAGATGAAACTTTCCTAGTTTGTGTAATCTAACAAGATGTACAAGGTAGTAGATTCACCTTATTTCTATCGTAGTTTCTTTAGAAAACAAACACCTTCATTGCCGAACACAGTACTGTGTGAAATAAGCCCGTTCTGTTCTCTGAATGAGTTGCTTTCTTACGAAGAGTCTTCAGTGCAGCAAGATCAAACTTACCTTGTTTGTGTAATCTAACAAGATGTACAACGTAGTAGATTCAACTCATTTCTAACGTAGTTTGTTTAGAAAACAAACACCTTCATTACGGAACAAAGTACAGTGTGAAATATGCTAGTTCTGTTCTCCGAATGAGTTGCTTTCTTACGAAGAGTCTTAAGGGCAGCAAGATCAAACTATCCTAGTTGCTGTAATGTAATATGATGTACAATTTAGTATATTAGCTTCATTTGTAAAGTAGTTTGTTTAGAAAACTAACCCCTTCATTTCTGAACACTGTACGGTGTGAAATAAGCTAGTTCTGTTCTCGGAATGAGTTGCTTTTTTAAGAAGTATCTTCAGTGCAGCAAGGTGAAACTTTCCTAGTTTGTGTAATCTAACAAGATGTACAAATTAGTAGATTCACTTCATTTCTAACGTAGTTTCTTTAGAAAACAAACACCTTCATTGCCGAACACAGTACTGTGTGAAATAAGCCCGTTCTGTTCTCTGAATGAGTTGCTTTCTTACGAAGAGTCTTAAGTGCAGCAAGATCAAACTTTCCTAGTTTCTGTAATGTAACATGATGTACAACTTAGTACACTAGCTTCATTTCTAAAGTAGTTTGTTTAGAAAACAAACCCCTTCATTTCTGAACACTGTACAGTGTGAAATAAGCTAGTTCTCTTCTCCGAATGAGTTGCTTTTTTAAGAAGTATCTTCACTGCAGCAAGATCAAACTTTCCTAGTTTGTGTAATCTAACAAGATGTACAACTTAGTAGATTCACCTCATTTCTAACGTAGTTTGTTTAGAAAACAAACACCTTCATTGCCTAACACAGTACTGTGTGAAATAAGGCCGTTCCTTTCTCTGAATGAGTTGCTTTCTTACGAAGAGTCTTCAGTGCTGCAAGAACAAACTTTCCTAGTTTGTGTAATCTAACAAGATGTACAACTTAGTAGATTCACCTCATTTCTAATGTAGTTTCTTTAGAAAACAAACACCTTCATTGCCGAACACAGTACTGTGTAAAATAAGGCCGTTCTGTTCTCCAAATGAGTTGCTTTCTTACGAAGAGTCTTAAGTGCAGCAAGATCAAACTTTCCTTGTTTCTGTCATGTAACATGATGTACGACTTAATAGATTAGCTTCATTTCTAAAGTAGTTTGTTTAGAAAACAAACCCCTTCAATTCGGAACAATGTACTGTGTGAAATAAGCTAGTTCTGTTCTCCGAATGAGTTGCTTTTTTAAGAAGTATCTTCAGGGCAGCAAGATCAAACTTTCCTAGTTTGTGTAATCTAACAAGATGTACAACTTAGTAGATTCACCTCATTTCTAATGTAGTTTGTTTAGAAAACAAACACCTTCATTGCCGAACACATTACTGAGTGAAATAAGCTAGTTCTGTTCTCGGAATGAGTTGCTTTTTTAAGAAGTATCTTCAGTGCAGCAAGATGAAACTTTCCCAGTTTGTGTAATCTAACAAGATGTACAACTTAGTAGATTCACCTCATTTCTAACGTAGTTTGTATAGAAAACAAACACCTTCATTGCCGAACGCAGTACTGTGTGAAATAAGCTAGTTCTGTTCTTGGAATGAGTTGATTTCTTAACAAGAATCTTCAGTGCAGGAAGATCAAACTTTCCTGGTTTGTGTAATCTAACAAGATGTACAACTTAGTAGATTCACCTCATTTCTAACATAGTTTGTTTAGAAAACAAACACCTACATTGACGAACACAGTACTGTGTGATATAAGCTAGTTCTGTTCTTGGAATGGGTTGCTTTTTTAAGAAGTATCTTCAGTGCAGCAAGATGAAACTTTCCTAATTTGTGTAATCTAAGAAGATGTACAACTTAGTAGATTCACCTCATTTCTAACGTAGTTTCTATAGAAAAAAAACACCTTCATTGCCGAACATAGTACTGTGTGAAATAAGCCCGTTCTGTTCTCTGAATGAGTTGCTTTCTTACGAAGAGTCTTCAGTGCAGCAAGATCAAACTTACCTTGTTTGTGTAATCTAACAAGATGTACAACGTAGTAGATTCAACTCATTTCTAACGTAGTTTGTTTAGAAAACAAACACCTTCATTACGGAACAAAGTACAGTGTGAAATAAGCGAGTTCTGTTCTCCGAATGAGTTGCTTTCTTACGAAGAGTCTTATGGGCAGCAAGATCAAACTTTCCTAGTTGCTGTAATGTAACATGATGTACAATTTAGTAGATTAGGTTCATTTCTAAAGTAGTTTGTTTAGAAAACAAACCCCTTCATTTCTGAACACTGTACTGTGTGAAATAAGCTAGTTCTGTTCTCCGAATATGTTGCTTTTTTAAGAAGTATCTTCAGTGCAGCAAGATCAAACTTTCCTAGTTTCTGTAATCTAACAAGATGTACAACTTAGTAGATTCACCTCATTTCTAACGTAGTTTGTTTAGAAAACAAACACCTTCATTGCGAACACAGTGCTGTGTGAAATAGGCTAGTCTGTTCTCGGAATGAGTTGCTTTTTAAGAAGTATCTTCAGTGCAGCAAGATGAAACTTTCCTAGTTTGTGTAATCTAACAAGATGTACAACTTAGTAGATTCACCTCATTTCTAACGTAGTTTCTTTAGAAAACAAACACCTTCATTTCGAACACAGTACTGTGTGAAATAAGCTAGTTCTGTTCTTGGAATGAGTTGATTTCTTAACAAGAATCTTCATTGCAGGAAGATCAAACTTTCCTGGTTTGTGTAATCTAACAAGATGTACAACTTAGTAGATTCACCTCATTTCTAACGTAGTTTGTTTACAAAAACAAACACCTACATTTCCTGAACACGGTACTGTGTGAAATAAGCTAGTTCTGTTCTCAGAATGAGTTGCTTTTTTAAGAAGTATCTTCAGTCCAGCAAGATGAAACTTTCCTAGTTTGTGTAATCTAACAAGATGTACAACTTAGTAGTTTCACCTCATTTCTAACGTAGTTTCTTTAGAAAACAAACACCTTCATTGCCGAACACAGTACTGTGTGAAATAAGGCCGTTCTGTTCTCTGAATGAGTTGCTTTCTTACGAAGAGTCTTCAGGTCAGCAAGATCAAACTTACTTTGTTTGTGTAATCTAACAAGATGTACAACGTAGTAGATTCAACTCATTTCTAACGTAGTTTGTTTAGAAAACAAACACCTTCATTACGGAACAAAGTACAGTGTGAAATAAGCTAGTTCTGTTCTCCGAATGAGTTGCTTTCTTACGAAGAGTCTTAAGGGCAGCAAGATCAAACTTTCCTAGTTGCTGTAATGTAACATGATGTACAATTTAGTAGATTAGCTTCATTTCTAAAGTAGTTTGTTTAGAAAACAAACCCCTTCATTTCTGAACACTGTACTGTGTGAAATAAGCTAGTTCTGTTCTCGGAATGAGTTGCTTTTTTAAGAAGTATCTTCAGTGCAGCAAGATCAAACTTTCCTAGTTTGTGTAATCTAACAACATGTACAACTTAGTAGATTCACATCATTTCTAACGTAGTTTCTTTAGAAAACAAACACCTTCATTGCCGAACACAGTACTGTGTGAAATAAGCCCGTTCTGTTCTCTGAATGAGTTGCTTTCTTACGAAGAGTCTTCAGTGCAGCAAGATCAAACTTACCTTGTTTGTGTAATCTAACAAGATGTACAACTTAGTAGATTCACCTCATTTCTAACGTAGTTTGTTTAGAAAACAAACACCTTCATTACGGAACAAAGTACAGTGTGAATTAAGCTAGTTCTGTTCTCCGAATGAGTTGCTTTCTTACAAAGAGTCTTCAGTGCAGCAAGATCAAACTTTCCTAGATTGTGTAATGTAACATGATGTACAATTTAGTAGATTAGCTTCATTTCTAAAGTAGTTTGTTTAGAAAACAAACCCCTTCATTTCTGAACACTGTACTGTGTGAAATAAGCTGCCTCTGTTCTCCGAATGAGTTGCTATTTTAAGAAGTATCTTCAGTGCAGCAAGAACAAACTTTCCTAGTTTGTGTAATATAAGAAGATGTACAACTTAGTAGATTCACCTCATTTCTAACGTAGTTTCTTTAGAAAACAAACACCTTCATTGCCGAACACAGTACTGTGTGAAATAAGCCCGTTCTGTTCTCTGAATGAGTTGCTTTCTTACGAAGAGTCTTCAAGTGCAGCAAGATCAAACTTACCTTGTTTATGTAATCTAACAAGATGTACAACTTAGTAGATTCACCTCATTTCTAACGTAGTTTGTTTATAAAACAAACACCTTCATTCGGAACAAAGTACAGTGTGAAATAAGCTAGTTCTGTTCTCCGAAAAGAGTAGCTTTCTTACAAAGAGTCTTAAGTGCAGCAAGATCAAAGTTTCCTAGTTTCTGTAATGTAACATGATGTACAACTTAGTAGATTAGCTTCATTTCTAAAGTAGTTTGTTTAGAAAACAAACCCCTTCATTTCTGAACACTGTACTGTGTGAAATAAGCTAGTTCTGTTCTCCGAATGAGTTGCTTTTTTAAGAAGTATCTTCACTGCAGCAAGATCAAACTTTCCTAGTTTGTGTAATCTAACAAGATGTACAACTTAGTAGATTCACCTCATTGCTAACGTAGTTTGTTTAGAAAACAAACACCTTCATTGCGAACACAGTACTGTGTGAAATAAGCTAGTTCTATTCTTGGAATGAGTTGATTTCTTAACAAGAATCTTCAGTGCTGCAAGAACAAACTTTCCTAGTTTGTGTAATCTAACAAGATATACAACTTAGTAGATTCACCTCATTTCTGACGTAGTTTCTTTAGAAAACAAACACCTTCATTGCGAACACAGTACTGTGTGAAATAAGGCCGTTCTGTTCTCCAAATGAGTTGCTTTCTTACGAAGAGTCTTAAGTGCAGCAATATCAAACTTTCCTTGTTTCTGTCATGTAACATGATGTACGACGTAGTAGATTAGCTTCATTTCTAAAGTAGTTTGTTTAGAAAACAAACACCTTCATTGCCGAACACAGTACTGTGTGAAATAAGCTAGTTCTGTTCTCGGAATGAGTTGCTTTTTTAAGAAGTATCTTCAGTACAGCAAGATCAAACTTACCTTGTTTGTGTAATCTAACAAGATGTACAACGTAGTAGATTCAACTCATTTCTAACGTAGTTTGTTTAGAAATCAAACACCTTCATTACGGAACAAAGTACAGTGTGAAATAAGCTAGTTCTGTTCTCCGAATGACTTGCTTTCTTACGAAGAGTCTTTTAAGTGCAGCAAGATCAAACTTTCCTAGATGCTGTAATGTAACATGATGTATAATTTAGTAGATTACCTTCATTTCTAAAGTAGTTTGTTGAGAAAACAAACCCCTTCATTTCTGAACACTGTACTGTGTGAAATAAGCTAGTTCTGTTCTCAGAATGAGTTGCTTTTTTAAGAGGTATCTTCAGTGCAGCAAGAACAAACTTTCCTTGTTTGTGTAATCTAACAAGATGTACAACTTAGTAGATTCACGTCATTTCTAACGTAGTTTCTTTAGAAAACAAAGACCTTCATTGCCGAACACAGTACTGTGAAATAAGCCTAGTTCTGTTCTCCAAATGAGTTGTTTTCTTAAGAAGATTCTTAAGTGCAGCAAGATCAAACTTTCTTAATTTCTGTAATGTAACATGATGTACAACTTAGTACACTAGCTTCATTTCTAAAGTAGTTTGTTTAGAAAACAAACCCTTCATTTCTGAACACTGTACTGTGTGAAATAAGCTAGTTCTGTTCTCCGAAGGTGTTGCTTTTTAAGAAGTATCTTCACTGCAGCAAGATCAAACTTTCCTAGTTTGTGTAATCTAACAAGATGTACAACTTTGTAGATTCACCTCATTTATAACGTAGTTTGTTTAGAAAACAAACACCTTCATTGCCGAACACAGGACTGTGTGAAATAAGCTAGTTCTGTTCTCGGAATGAGTTGCTTTTTTTACAAGAATCTTCAGTGCAGCAAGATCAAACGTTCCTAGTTTGTGTAATCTAACAAGATGTTCAACTTAGTAGATTCACCTCATTTCAACGTAGTTTGTTTAGAAAACAAACACCTTCATTGCCGAACACAGTACTGTGTGAAATAAGGCTAGTTCTGTTCTCTGAATGAGTTGCTTTTTACAAAGAGTCTTCAGTGCAGCAAGAACAAACTTTCCTAGTTTGTGTAATCTAACAAGATGTACAACTTAGTAGAGTCACCTCATTTCTAACGTAGTTTTCTTTAGAAAACAAACACCTTCATTGCTGAACACAGTACTGTGTGAAATAAGCTACTGTTCTCCAAATGAGTTGCTTTCTTATGAAGAGTCTTAAGTGCAGCAAGATCAAACTTTCCTTGTTTCTGTCATGTAACAAGATGTACAACTTAGTAGATTAGTTTCATTTCTAAAGTTTGTTTAGTTTGTTTAGAAAACAAACCCTTCATTTCTGAACAAAGTACTGTGTGAAATAAGCTAGTTCTGTTCTCGAATGAGTAGCTTTTTTAGAAAGTATCTTCAGCAGCAAGATCAAACTTTCCTAGTTTGGGTAATCTAACAAGATGTACAACTTAGTAGATTCACCTCATTTCTAACGTAGTTTGTTTAGAAAACAAACACCTTCATTGCTGAACACAGTACTGTGTGAAATAACCTAGTTCTGTTCTCCGAATGAGTTGCTTTTTAAAAGTATCTTCAGTGCAGCAAGATCAAACTTTCCTAGTTGCTGTAATGTAACATGATGTACAATTTAGTAGATTAGCTTCATTTCTAAAGTAGTTTGTTTAGAAAACAAACCCTTCATTTCTGAACACTGTACTGTGTGAAATAAGCCTAGTTCTGTTCTCCGAATGAGTTGCTTTTTTAAGAGTATCTTCAGTGCAGCAAGAACAAACTTTCCTAGTTGGTGTAATCTAACAAGATGTACAACTTAGTAGATTCACCTCATTTCTAACGTATTTTCTTCAGAAAACAAACACCTTCATTGCCGAACACAGTACTGTGTGAAATAAGCCCATGTTCTGTTCTCCAAATGAGTTGCTTTCTTAACTAAGAGTCTTAAAGTGCAGCAAGATCAAACTTTCATAGTTTCTGTAATGTAACATGATGTACAACAAACCTTCATTTCTAAAGTAGTTTGTTTAGAAAACAAACCCCTTCATTTCTGAACACTGTACTGTGTGAAATAAGGCGTTCTGTTCTCCAAATGAGTTGCTTTTTAAGAAGTATCTTCACTGCAGCAAGATCAAACTTTCCTAGTTTGTGTAATCTAATAGGATGTACAACTTAGTAGATTCACCTCATTTCTAACGTAGTTTGTTTAGAAAAACAAACACCTTCATTGCCGAACACAGTACTGTGTGAAATAAGCTAGTTCTGTTCTCGGAATGAGTTGCTTTTTTAACAAGAATCTTCAGTGCAGCAAGATCAAACTTTCCTAGTTTGTGTAATCTAACAAGATGTACAACTTAGTAGATTCAACTCATTTCTAACGTAGTTTGTTTCAAAACAAACACCTTCATTTCGAACAAAGTACAGTGTGAAATAAGCTAGTTCTGTTCTCCGAATGAGTTGCTTTCTTACAAAGTGTCTTTTAAGTGCAGCAAGATCAAACTTTCCTAGATGCTGTAATGTAACATGATGTACAATTTAGTAGATTACCTTCATTTCTAAAGTAGTTTGTTGAGAAAAACAAACCCCTTCATTTCTGAACACTGTACTGTGTGAAATAAGCTAGTTCTGTTCTCCGAATGAGTTGCTTTTATAAGAAGTATCTTCAGTGCAGCAAGAACAAACTTTCCTAGTTTGTGTAATCTAACAAGATGTACAACTTAGTAGATTCACGTCATTTCTAACGTAGTTTCTTTAGAAAACAAAGACCTTCATTGCCGAACACAGTACTGTGTGAAATAAGCCCGTTCTGTTCTCCAAATGAGTTGTTTTCTTACGAAGATTCTTAAGTGCAGCAAGATCAAACTTTCTTAATTTCTGTAATGTAACATGATGTACAACTTCGTACACTAGCTTCATTTCTAAAGTAGTTTGTTTAGAAAACAAACCCCTTCATTTCTGAACACTGTACTGTGTGAAATCAGCTAGTTCTGTTCTCCGAAGGTGTTGCTTTGTTAAGAAGTATCTTCACTGCAGCAAGATCAAACTTTCCTAGTTTGTGTAATCTAACAAGATGTACAACTTTGTAGATTCACCTCATTTATAACGTAGTTTGTTTAGAAAACAAACACCTTCATTGCCGAACACAGGACTGTGTGAAATAAGCTAGTTCTGTTCTCGGAATGAGTTGCTTTCTTAACAAGAATCTTCAGTGCAGGAAGATCAAACGTTCCTAGTTTGTGTAATCTAACAAGATGTTCAACTTAGTAGATTCACCTCATTTCTAACGTAGTTTGTTTAGAAAACAAACACCTACATTGCCGAACACAGTACTGTGTGAAATAAGGCCGTTCCTTTCTCTGAATGAGTTGCTTTCTTACGAAGAGTCTTCAGTGCTGCAAGAACAAACTTTCCTAGTTTGTGTAATCTAACAAGATGTACAACTTAGTAGAGTCACCTCATTTCTAACGTAGTTTCTTTAGAAAACAAACACCTTCATTGCCGAACACAGTACTGTGTGAAATAAGGCCGTTCTGTTCTCCAAATGAGTTGCTTTCTTAAAGAGTCTTAAGTGCAGCAAGATCAAACTTTCCTTGTTTCTGTCATGTAACATGATGTACAACTTAGTAGATTAGCTTCATTTCTAAAGTAGTTTGTTTAGAAAACAAACCCTTTCATTTCTGAACACTGTACTGTGTGAAATAAGCTAGTTCTGTTCTCGAATGAGTAGCTTTTAAGAAGTATCTTCAGGGCAGCAAGATCAAACTTTCCTAGTTTGGGTAATCTAACAAGATGTACAACTTAGTAGATTCACCTCATTTCTAACGTAGTTTGTTTAGAAAACAAACACCTTCATTGCTGAACACAGTACTGTGTGAAATAACCTAGTTCTGTTCTCCGAATGAGTTGCTTTTTTTTAAGTATCTTCAGTGCAGCAAGATCAAACTTTCCTAGTTGCTGTAATGTAACATGATGTACAATTTAGTAGATTAGCTTCATTTCTAAAGTAGTTTTGTTTAGAAAACAATCCGCTTCATTTCTGAACACTGTACTGTGTGAAATAACCTAGTTCTGTTCTCCGAATGAGTTGCTTTTTAAAGAAGTATCTTCAGTGCAGCAAGAACAAACTTTCTAGTTGGTGTAATCTAACAAGATGTACAACTTAGTAGATTCACCTCATTTCTAACGTATTTTCTTCAGAAAAGAAACACCTTCATTGCCGAACACAGTACTGGGTGAAATAAGCCCGTTCTGTTCTCCAAATGAGTTGCTTTCTTACTGAAGAGTCTTAAGTGCAGCAAGATCAAACGTTCATAGTTTCTGTAATGTAACATGATGTACAACTTAGTATACTAGCTTCATTTCTAAAGTAGTTTGTTTAGAAAACAAACCCCTTCATTTCTGAACACTGTACTGTGTGAAATAAGCTAGTTCTGTTCTCGAATGAGTTGCTTTTTTAAGAAGTATCTTCACTGCAGCAAGATCAAACTTTCCTAGTTTGTGTAATCTAATAGGATGTACAACTTAGTAGATTCACCTCATTTCTAACGTAGTTTGTTTAGAAAACAAACACCTTCATTGCCGAACACAGGACTGTGTGAAATAAGCTAGTTCTGTTCTCGAATGAGTTGCTTTCTTAACAAAGAATCTTCAGTGCAGGAAGATCAAACGTTCCTAGTTTGTGTAATCTAACAAGATGTACAACTTAGTAGATTCACCTCATTTCTATCGTAGTTTGTTTCGAAAACAAACACCTTCATTTCGGAACAAAGTACAGTGTGAAATAAGCTAGTTCTGTTCTCCGAATGAGTTGCTTTCTTACAAAGTGTCTTAAGTGCAGCAAGATCAAACTTTCCTAGTTGCTATAATGAAACATGATGTACAATTTAGTAGATTAGCTTCATTTCTAAAGTAGTTTGTTTAGAAAACAAACCCCTTCATTTCTGAACACTGTACTGTGTGAAATAAGCTAGTTCTGTTCTCCGAATGAGTTGCTTTTTTAAGAAGTATATTCAGTGCAGCAAGAACAAACTTTCCTAGTTTGTGTAATCTAACAAGATGTACAACTTAGTAGATTCACCTCATTTCTAACGTAGTTTCTTTAGAAAACAAAGACCTTCATTGCCGAACACAGTACTGTGTGAAATAAGCCCGTTCTGTTCTCCAAATGAGTTGCTTTCTTACGAAGATTCTTAAGTGCAGCAAGATCAAACTTTCTTAATTTCTGTAATGTAACATGATGTACAACTTCGTACACTAGCTTCATTTCTAAAGTAGTTTGTTTAGAAAACAAACCCCTTCATTTCTGAACACTGTACTGTGTGAAATCAGCTAGTTCTGTTCTCCGAATGAGTTGCTTTTTTAAGAAGTATCTTCACTGCAGCAAGATCAAACTTTCCTAGTTTGTGTAATCTAACAAGATGTACAACTTAGTAGATTCACCTCATTTCTAACCTAGTTTCTTTAGAAAACAAACACCTTCATTGCCGAACACAGTACTGTGTGAAATAAGCCAGTTCTTCTCCAAATGAGTTGCTTTCTTACGAAGAGTCTTAAGTGCAGCAAGATCAAACTTTCCTAGTTTCTGTAATGTAACATGATGTACAACCTAGTAGATTAGCTTCATTTCTAAAGTAGTTTGTTTAGAAAACAAACCCCTTCATTTCTGAACACTGTACTGTGTGAAATAAGCTAGTTCTGTTCTCCGAATGAGTTGCTTTTTTAAGAAGTATCTTCACTGCAGCAAGATCAAACTTTCCTAGTTTGTGTAATCTAACAAGGTGTACAACGTAGTAGATTCAACTCATTTCTAACGTAGTTTCTTTAGAAAACAAACACCCTCATTGCCGATCACAGTACTGTGTGAAATAAGGCGGTTCTGCTCTCTGAATGAGTTGCTTTCTTACGAAGTGTCTTCAGTGCAGCAAGATGAAACTTTCCTAGTTTGTGTAATCTAACAAGATGTACAACTTAGTAGATTCACCTCATTTCTAACGTAGTTTCTTTAGAAAACAAACACCTTCATTGCCGAACACAGTACTGTGTGAAATAAGCTAGTTCTGTTCTCGGAATGAGTTGCTTTTTTAAGAAGTATCTTCAGGGCAGCAAGATCAAACTTTCCTAGTTTGTGTAATCTAACAAGATGTACAACTTAGTAGATTCACCTCATTTCTAACGTAGTTTGTTTAGAAAACAAACACCTTCATTGCCGAACACAGGACTGTGTGAAATAAGCCCGTTCTGTTCTCCAAATGAGTTGCTTTCTTACGAAGATTCTTAAGTGCAGCAAGATCAAACTTTCCAAATTTCTGTAATGTAACATGATGTACAACTTCGTACACTAGCTTCATTTCTAAAGTAGTTTGTTTAGAAAACAAACCCCTTCATTTCTGAACACTGTACTGTGTGAAATCAGCTAGTTCTGTTCTCCGAATGAGTTGCTTTTTTAAGAAGTATCTTCACTGCAGCAAGATCAAACTTTCCTAGTTTGTGTAATCTAACAAGATGTACAACTTAGTAGATTCACCTCTTTTATAACGTAGTTTGTTTAGAAAAGAAACACCTTCATTGCCGAACACAGGACTGTGTGAAATAAGCTAGTTCTGTTCTCGGAATGAGTTGCTTTCTTAACAAGAATCTTCAGTGCAGGAAGATCAAACGTTCCTACTTTGTGTAATCTAACAAGATGTTCAACTTAGTAGATTCACCTCATTTCTAACGTAGTTTGTTTAGAAAACAAACACCTACATTGCCGAACACAGTACTGTGTGAAATAAGGCCGTTCCTTTCTCTGAATGAGTTGCTTTCTTACGAAGAGTCTTCAGTGCTGCAAGAACAAACTTTCCTAGTTTGTGTAATCTAACAAGATGTACAACTTAGTAGATTCACCTCATTTCTAACGTAGTTTGTTTATAAAACAAACACCTTCATTACGGAACAAAGTACAGTGTGAAATAAGCTAGTTCTGTTCTCCGAAAGAGTAGCTTTCTTACAAAGAGTCTTAAGTGCAGCAAGATCAACCTTTCCTAGTTTCTGTAATGTAACATGATGTACAACTTAGTACACTAGCTTCATTTCTAAAGTAGTTTGGTTAGAAAACAAACCCCTTCATTTCTGAACACTGTACTGTGTGAAATAAGCTAGTTCTGTTCTCCGAATGAGTTGCTTTTTTAAGAAGTATCTTCACTGCAGCAAGATCAAACTTTTCTAGTTTGTGTAATCTAACAAGATGTACAACTTAGTAGATTCACCTCATTTCTAACGTAGTTTCTTTAGAAAACAAACACCTTCATTGCCGAACACAGTACTGTGTGAAATAAGCTAGTTCTATTCTTGGAATGAGTTGATTTCTTAACAAGAATCTTCAGTGCTGCAAGAACAAACTTTCCTAGTTTGTGTAATCTAACAAGATATACAACTTAGTAGATTCACCTCATTTCTAACGTAGTTTCTTTAGAAAACAAACACCTTCATTGCCGAACACAGTACTGTGTGAAATAAGGCCGTTCTGTTCTCCAAATGAGTTGCTTTCTTACGAAGAGTCTTAAGTGCAGCAAGATCAAACTTTCCTTGTTTCTGTCATGTAACGTGATGTACGACGTAGTAGATTAGCTTCATTTCTGAAGTAGTTTGTTTAGAAAACAAACACCTTCATTGCCGAACACAGTACTGTGTGAAATAAGCTAGTTCTGTTCTCGCAATGAGTTGCTTTTTTAAGAAGAGTCTTCAGTGCTGCAAGAACAAACTTTCCTAGTTTGTGTAATCTAACAAGATGTACAACTTAGTAGATTCACCTCATTTCTAACGTAGTTTCTTTAGAAAACAAACACCTTCATTGTCGAACACAGTACTGTGTGAAATAAGCCCGTTCTGTTCTCTGAATGAGTTGCTTTCTTACGAAGAGTCTTCAGTGGAGCAAGATCAAACTTTCCTAATTTCTGAAATGTAACATGATGTACAACCTAGTAGATTCACCTCATTTCTAACGTAATTTGTTTAGAAAACAAACACCTTCATTACGGAACAAAGTACAGTGTGAAATAAGCTAGTTCTGTTCTCCGAATGAGTTGCTTTCTTACAAAAGGTCTTTTAAGTGCAGCAAGATCAAACTTTCCTAGTTGTTGTAATGTAATATGATGTATAATTTAGTAGATTAGCTTCATTTCTAAAGTAGTTTTTTTAGAAAACATACCCCTTCATTTCTGAACACTGTACTGTGTGAAATAAGCTAGTTCTGTTCTCCGAATGACTTGCTTTTTTAAGAAGTATCTTCAGTGCAGCAAGAACAAACTTTCCTAGTTTGTGTAATCTAACAAGATGTACAACTTAGTAGATTCACGTCATTTCTAACGTAGTTTCTTTAGAAAACAAACACCTTCATTGCCGAACACAGTACTGTGTGAAATAAGCCCGTTCTGTTCTCCAAATGAGTTGCTTTCTTACGAAGAGTCTTAAGTGCAGCAAGATCAAACTTTCCTAATTTCTGTAATGTAACATGATGTACAACTTAGTACACTAGCTTCATTTCTAAAGTAGTTTGTTTAGAAAACAAACCCCTTCATTTCTGAACACTGTACTGTGTGAAATCAGCTAGTTCTGTTCTCCGAATGAGTTGCTTTTTAAAAGTATCTTCACTGCAGCAAGATCAAACTTTCCTAGTTTGTGTAATCTAACAAGGTGTACAACTTAGTAGATTCACCTCATTTCTAATGTAGTTTGTTTAGAAAACAAACACCTTCATTGCCGAACACAGGACTGTGTGAAATAAGCTAGTTCTGTTCTCGGAATGAGTTGCTTTCTTAACAAGAATCTTCAGTGCAGGAAGATCAAACGTTCCTAGTTCGTGTAATCTAACAAATGTACAACTTAGTAGATTCACCTCATTTCTAACGTAGTTTGTTTAGAAAACAAACACGTTCATTGCCGAACACAGTACTGTGTGAAATAAGGCCGTTCCTTTCTCTGAATGAGTTGGTTTCTTACGAAGAGTCTTCAGTGCTGCAAGAACAAACTTTCCTAGTTTGTGTAATCTAACAAGATGTACAACTTAGTAGATTCACCTCATTTCTAACGTAGTTTCTTTAGAAAACAAACACCTTCATTACCGAACACAGTACTGTGTGAAATAAGGCCGTTCTGTTCTCCAAATGAGTTGCTTTCTTACGAAGAGTCTTAAGTGCAACAAGATCAAACTTTCCTTGTTTCTGTCATGTAACATGATGTACGACGTAGTAGATTAGCTTCATTTCTAAAGTAGTTTGTTTAGAAAACAAACCCCTTCATTTCGGAACACTGTACTGTGTTAAATAAGCTAGTTCTGTTCTCCGAATGAGTTCCTTTTTTAAGAAGTATCTTCAGTGCAGCAAGATGAAACTTTCCTAGTTTGTGTAATCTAACAATACGTACAACTTAGTAGATTCACCTCATTTCTAATGTAGTTTGTTTAGAAAACAAACACCTTCATTGCCGAACACAGTACGGTGTGAAATAAGCTAGTTCTGTTCTCGGAATGAGTTGCTTTTGTAAGAAGTATCTTCAGTGCAGCAAGATGAAACTTTCCTAGTTTGTGTAATCTAACAAGATGTACAACTTAGTAGATTCACCTCAAATCTAACGTAGTTTGTATAGAAAACAAACACCTTCATTGCCGAACACAGTACTGTGTGAAATAAGGTAGTTATGTTCTTGGAATGAGTTGATTTCTTAACAAGAATCTTCAGTGCAGGAAGATCAAACTTTCCTGGTTTGTGTAATCTAACAAGATGTACAACTTAGTAGATTCACCTCATTTCTAACGTAGTTTGTTTAGAGAACAAACACCTACATTGCCGAACACAGTACTGGGTGAAATAAGCTAGTTCTGTTCTCGGAATGAGTTGCTTTTTTAAGAAGTATCTTCAGTGCAGCAAGATGAAACTTTCCTAGTTTCTGTAATCTAACAAGATGTACAACTTAGTAGATTCACCTCATTTCTAACGTAGTTTCTTTAGAAAACAAACACCTTCATTGCCTAACACAGTACTGTGTGAAATAAGGCCGTTCTGTTCTCTGAATGAGTTGCTTTCTTACGAAGAGTCTTCAGTGCAGCAAGATCAAACTTACCTTGTTTGTGTAATCTAACAAGATGTACAACTTAGTAGATTAAACTCATTTCTAACGCAGTTTGTTTAGAAAACAAACACCTTCATTACGGAACAAAGTACAGTGTGAAATAAGCTAGTTCTGTTCTCCGAATGAGTTGCTTTCTTACGAAGAGTCTTAAGTGCAGCAAGATCAAACTTTCCTAGTTGCTGTAATGTAACATGATGTACAATTTAGTAGATTAGCTTCATTTCTAAAGTAGTTTGTTTAGAAAACAAACCCCTTCATTTCTGAACACTGTACTGTGTGAAATAAGCTAGTTCTGTACTCGGAATGTGTTGCTTTTTTAAGAAGTATCTTCAGTGCAGCAAGATCAAACTTTCCTAGTTTGTGTAATCTAACAAGATGTACAACTTAGTAGATTCACCTCATTTCTAACGTAGTTTTTTGAAAACAACCACCTTCATTGCGAACACAGTACTGTGTGAAATAAGCTAGTTCTGTTCTCGGAATGAGTTGCTTTTTAAGAAGTATCTTCAGTGCAGCAAGATGAAACTTTCCTAGTTTGTGTAATCTAACAAGATGTACAACTTAGTAGATTCACCTCATTTCTAACGTAGTTTCTTTAGAAAACAAACACCTTCATTGCGAACACAGTACTGTGTGAAATAAGGCCGTTCCTTTCTCTGAATGAGTTGCTTTCTTACGAAAGAGTCTTCAGTGCTGCAAGAACAAACATTCCTAGTTTGTGTAATCTAACAAGATGTACAACTTAGTAGATTCACCTCATTTCTAACGTAGTTTCTTTAGAAAACAAAAACCTTCATTGCCGAACACAGTACTGTGTGAAATAAGGCTGTTCTATTCTCCAAATGAGTTGCTTTCTTACGAAGAGTCTTAAGTGCAGCAAGATCAAACTTTCCTTGTTTTTGTCATGTAACATGATGTACGACTTAGTAGATTAGCTTCATTTCTAAAGTAGTTTGTTTAGAAAACAAACCCCTTCATTTCGGAACACTGTACTGTGTGAAATAAGCTAGTTCTGTTCTCCGAATGAGTTGCTTTTTTAAGAAGTATCTTCAGGGCAGCAAGATCAAACTTTCCTAGTTTGTGTAATCTAACAAGATGTACAACTTAGTAGATTCACCTCATTTCTAATGTAGTTTGTTTAGAAAACAAACCCCTTCATTTCTGAACACTGTACTGTGTGAAATAAGCTAGTTCTGATCTCGGAAGAGTTGCTTTTTTAAGAAGTATCTTCATTGCAGCAAGATGAAACTTTCCTAGTTTGTGTAATCTAACAAGATGTACAATTAGTAGATTCACCTCATTTCTAACGTAGTTTCTTTAGAAAACAAACCCCTTCATTTCGGAACACTGTACTGTGCGAAATAAGCTAGTTCTGTACTTGGAATGAGTTGATTTCTTAACAAGAATCTTCAGTGCAGGAAGATCAAACTTTCCTGGTTTGTGTAATCTAAAAAGATGTACAACTTAGTAGATTCACCTCATTTCTAACGTAGTTTGTTTACAAAACAAACACCTACATTGCCGAACACAGTACTGTGTGAAATAAGCTAGTTCTGTTCTCGGAATGAGTTGCTTTTTTAAGAAGTATCTTCAGTGCAGCAAGATGAAACTTTCCTAGTTTGTGTAATCTAAAAAGATGTACAACTTAGTAGATTCACCTCATTTCTAACGTAGTTTGTTTAGAAAACAAACACCTTCATTGCCGAACACAGTACTGTGTGAAATAAGGCCGTTCTGCTCTCTGAATGAGTTGCTTTCTTACGAAGAGTCTTCAGTGCAGCAAGATCAAACTTACCTTGTTTGTGTAATCTAACAAGGTGTACAACTTAGTAGATTCAACTCATTTCTAACGTAGTTTGTTTAGAAAACAAACACCTTCATTACGGAACAAAGTACAGTGTGAAATAAGCTAGTTCTATTCTCCGAATGAGTTGCTTTCTTACGAAGAGTCTTAAGTGCAGCAAGATCAAACTTTCCTTGTTGCTGTAATGTAACATGATGTACAATTTAGTAGATTAGCTTCACTTCTAAAGTAGTTTGTTTAGAAAACAAACCCCTTCATTTCTGAGTACTGTACTGTGTGAAATAAGCTAGTTCTGTTCTCCCAATCAGTTGCTTTTTTAAGAAGTATCTGCAGTGCAGCAATATCAAACTTTCCTAGTTTGTGTAATCTAACAAGATGTACAACTTAGTAGATTCATCTCATTTCTAACATAGTTTCTTTAGAAAACAAACACCTTCATTGTCGAACACAGTACTGTGTGAAATAAGGCCGTTCTGTTCTCCAAATGAGTTGCTTTCTTACGAAGAGTCTTAAGTGCAGCAACATCAAACTTTCCTTGTTTCTGTAAAGTAACATGATGTACAACTTAGTAGATTAGCTTCATTTCTAAAGTAGTTTGTTTAGTAAACAAACCCCTTCATTTCTGAACACTGTACTGTGTGAAATAAGCTAGTTCTGTTCTCTGAATGAGTTGCTTTTTTAAGAAGTATCTTCACTGCAGAAAGATCAAACTTTCCTAGTTTGTGTAATCTAACAAGATGTACAACTTAGTAGATTCACCTCATTTCTAACGTAGTTTCTTTAGAAAACAAACACCTTCATTGTCGAACACAGTACTGTGTGAAATAAGGCCGTTCTGTTCTCCAAATGAGTTGCTTTCTTACGAAGAGTCTTAAGTGCAGCAAGATCAAACTTTCCTTGTTTCTGTCATGTAACATGATGTACGATTTAGTAGATTAGCTTCATTTCTAAAGTAGTTCATTTAGAAAACAAACCCCTTCTTTTCTGAACACTGTATTGTGTGAAATAAGCTAGTTCTGTTCTCCGAATGAGTTGCTTTTTTAAGCGACGTATCTTCAGTGCAGCAAGAACAAACTTTCCTAGTTTGTGTAATCTAACAAGATGTACAACTTAGTAGATTCACCTCATTTCTAACGTAGTTTCTTTAGAAAACAAACACCTTCATTGCCGAACACAGTACTGTGTGAAATAACCCCGTTCTGTTCTCCAAATGAGTTGCTTTCTTACGAAGAGTCTTAAGTGCAGCAAGATCAAACTTTCCTAGTTTCTGTAATGTAACATGATGTACAACTTAGTACACTAGCTTCATTTCTAAAGTAGATTGTTTAGAAAACAAACCCCTTCATTTCTGAACACTGTACTGTGTGAAATAAGCTAGTTCTGTTCTCCGAATGAGTTGCTTTTTTAAGAAGTATCTTCACTGCAGCAAGATCAAACTTTCCTAGTTTGTGTAATCTGACAAGACGTACAACTTAGTAGATTCACCTCATTTCTAACGTAGTTTGTTTAGAAAACAAACACCTTCATTGCCGAACACAGGACTGTGTGAAATAAGCCAGTTCTGTTCTCGGAATGAGTTGCTTTCTTAACAAGAATCTTCAGTGCAGGAAGATCAAACGTTCCTAGTTTGTGTAATCTAACAAGATGTACAACTTAGTAGATTCACCTCATTTCTAACGTAGTTTGTTTAGAAAATAAACACCTTCATTGCCGAACACAGTACTGTTTGAAATAAGGCCGTTCCTTTCTCTGAATGAGTTGCTTTCTTACGAAGAGTCTTCAGTGCAGCAAGAACAAACGTTCCTAGTTTGTGAAATCTAACAAGATGTACAACTTAGTAGATTCACCTGATTACTATCGTACTTTCTTTAGAAAACAAACACCTTCATTGCCCAACACAGTACTGTGTGAAATAAGCCCGTTCTGTTCTCCAAATGAGTTGCTTTCTTACGAAGAGTCTTAAGTGCAGCAACATCAAACTTTCCTAGTTTGTGTAATCTAACAAGATGTACAACTTAGTAGATTCACCTCATTTCTAACGTACTTTCTTTAGAAAACAAACACCTTCATTGCAGAACACAAGACTGTGTGAAATAAGGCCGTTTTGCTCTCTGAATGAGTTGCTTTCTTACGAAGTATCTTCAGTGCAGCAAGATGAAACTTTCCTAGTTTATGTAATCTAACAAGATGTACAACTTAGTAGATTCACCTCATTTCTAACGTAGTTTCTTTAGAAAACAAACACCTTCATTGCCGAACACAGGACTGTGTGAAATAACTAGTTCTGTTCTCGGAATGAGTTGCTTTCTTAACAAGAATCTTCAGTGCAGGAAGATCAAACGTTCCTACTTGTGTAATCTACCAAGATGTACAACGTAGTAGATTCACCTCATTTCTAACGTAGTTTGTTTAGAAAACAAACCTCTTCATTGCCGAATACAGTACTGTGTGAAATAAGGCCGTTCCTTTCTCTGAATGAGTTGCTTTCTTACGAAGAGTCTTCAGTGCTGCAAGAACAAACTTTCCTAGTTTGTGTAATCTAACAAGATGTACAACTTAGTAGATTCACCTCATTTCTAACGTAGTTTCTTTAGAAAACAAACACCTTCATTGCCGAACACAGTACTGTGTGAAATAAGGCCGTTCTGTTCTCCAAATGAGTTGCTTTCTTACGAAGAGTCTTAAGAACAGCAATATCAAACTTTCCTTGTTTCTGTCATGTAACATGATGTACGACTTAGTAGATTAGCTTCATTTCTAAAGTAGTTTGTTTAGAAAACAAACCCCTTCATTTCGTACACTGTACTGTGTGAAATACGCTAGTTCTGTTCTCCGAATGAGTTGCTTTTTAAGAAGTATCTTCAGGCAGCAAGATCAAACTTTCCTAGTTTGTGTAATCTAACAAGATGTACAACTTAGTAGATTCACCTTATTTCTAACGTAGTTTGTTTAGAAAACAAACACCTTCATTGCCGAACACAGGACTGTGTGTAATAAGCCAGTTCTGTTCTCGGAATGAGTTGCTTTCTTAACAAGAATCTTCAGTGCAGGAAGATCAAACGTTCCTAGTTTGTGTAATCTAAGAAGATGTACAACTTAGTAGATTCACCTCATTTCTAACGTAGTTTGTTTAGAAAACAAACACCTTCATTGCCGAACACAGTACTTTGTGAAATAAGGCCGTTCCTTTCTCTGAATGAGTTGCTTTCTTACGAAGAGTCTTCAGTGCTGCAAGAACAAACTTTCCTAGTTTGTGTAATCTAACAAGATGTAAAACTTAGTAGATTCACCTCATTTCTAACGTAGTTTCTTTAGAAAACAAACACCTTCATAGCCGAACACAGTACTGTGTGAAATAAGGCCGTTCTGCTCTCTGAATGAGTTGCTTTCTTACGAAGTATCTTCAGTGCAGCAAGATGAAACTTTCCTAGTTTGTGTAATCTTACCAGATGTACAACTTAGTAGATTCATCTCATTTCTAACGTAGGTTCTTTAGAAAACAAACACCTTCATTGCCGAACACATTACTGTGTGAAATAAGCCCGTTCTGTTCTCTGAATGAGTTGCTTTCTTACGAAGAGTCTTCAGTGCAGCAAGATCAAACTTACCTTGTTTGTGTAATCTAACAAGATGTACAACTTAGTAGATTCACCTCATTTCTAACGTAGTTTCTTTAGAAAACAAACACCTTCATTGTCGAACACAGTACTGTGTGAAATAAGGCCGTTCTGTTCTCCAAATGAGTTGCTTTCTTACGAAGAGTCTTAAGTGCAGCAAGATCAAACTTTCCTTGTTTCTGTCATGTAACATGATGTACGATTTAGTAGATTAGCTTCATTTCTAAAGTAGTTCATTTAGAAAACAAACCCCTTCTTTTCTGAACACTGTATTGTGTGAAATAAGCTAGTTCTGTTCTCCGAATGAGTTGCTTTTTTAAGACGTATCTTCAGTGCAGCAAGAACAAACTTTCCTAGTTTGTGTAATCTAACAAGATGTACAACTTAGTAGATTCACCTCATTTCTAACGTAGTTTCTTTAGAAAACAAACACCTTCATTGCCGAACACAGTACTGTGTGAAATAACCCCGTTCTGTTCTCCAAATGAGTTGCTTTCTTACGAAGAGTCTTAAGTGCAGCAAGATCAAACTTTCCTAGTTTCTGTAATGTAACATGATGTACAACTTAGTACACTAGCTTCATTTCTAAAGTAGATTGTTTAGAAAACAAACCCCTTCATTTCTGAACACTGTACTGTGTGAAATAAGCTAGTTCTGTTCTCCGAATGAGTTGCTTTTTTAAGAAGTATCTTCACTGCAGCAAGATCAAACTTTCCTAGTTTGTGTAATCTGACAAGACGTACAACTTAGTAGATTCACCTCATTTCTAACGTAGTTTGTTTAGAAAACAAACACCTTCATTGCCGAACACAGGACTGTGTGAAATAAGCCAGTTCTGTTCTCGGAATGAGTTGCTTTCTTAACAAGAATCTTCAGTGCAGGAAGATCAAACGTTCCTAGTTTGTGTAATCTAACAAGATGTACAACTTAGTAGATTCACCTCATTTCTAACGTAGTTTGTTTAGAAAATAAACACCTTCATTGCCGAACACAGTACTGTTTGAAATAAGGCGTTCCTTTCTCTGAATGAGTTGCTTTCTTACGAAGAGTCTTCAGTGCAGCAAGAACAAACGTTCCTAGTTTGTGAAATCTAACAAGATGTACAACTTAGTAGATTCACCTGATTACTATCGTACTTTCTTTTAGAAAACAAACACCTTCATTGCCCAACACAGTACTGTGTGAAATAAGCCCGTTCTGTTCTCCAAATGAGTTGCTTTCTTACGAAGAGTCTTAAGTGCAGCAACATCAAACTTTCCTAGTTTGTGTAATCTAACAAGATGTACAACTTAGTAGATTCACCTCATTTCTAACGTACTTTCTTTAGAAAACAAACACCTTCATTGCAGAACACAAGACTGTGTGAAATAAGGCCGTTTTGCTCTCTGAATGAGTTGCTTTCTTTACAAGTATCTTCAGTGCAGCAAGATGAAACTTTCCTAGTTTATGTAATCTAACAAGATGTACAACTTAGTAGATTCACCTCATTTCTAACGTAGTTTCTTTAGAAAACAAACACCTTCATTGCCGAACACAGGACTGTGTGAAATAACTAGTTCTGTTCTCGGAATGAGTTGCTTTCTTAACAAGAATCTTCAGTGCAGGAAGATCAAACGTTCCTACTTGTGTAATCTACCAAGATGTACAACGTAGTAGATTCACCTCATTTCTAACGTAGTTTGTTTAGAAAACAAACACCTTCATTGCCGAATACAGTACTGTGTGAAATAAGGCCGTTCCTTTCTCTGAATGAGTTGCTTTCTTACGAAGAGTCTTCAGTGCTGCAAGAACAAACTTTCCTAGTTTGTGTAATCTAACAAGATGTACAACTTAGTAGATTCACCTCATTTCTAACGTAGTTTCTTTAGAAAACAAACACCTTCATTGCCGAACACAGTACTGTGTGAAATAAGGCCGTTCTGTTCTCCAAATGAGTTGCTTTCTTACGAAGAGTCTTAAGAACAGCAATATCAAACTTTCCTTGTTTCTGTCATGTAACATGATGTACGACTTAGTAGATTAGCTTCATTTCTAAAGTAGTTTGTTTAGAAAACAAACCCCTTCATTTCCGGTACACTGTACTGTGTGAAATACGCTAGTTCTGTTCTCGAATGAGTTGCTTTTTTTAAGAAGTATCTTCAGGGCAGCAAGATCAAACTTTCCTAGTTTGTGTAATCTAACAAGATGTACAACTTAGTAGATTCACCTTATTTCTAACGTAGTTTGTTTAGAAAACAAACACCTTCATTCATTGCCGAACACAGGACTGTGTGTAATAAGCCAGTTCTGTTCTCGGAATGAGTTGCTTTCTTAACAAGAATCTTCAGTGCAGGAAGATCAAACGTTCCTAGTTTGTGTAATCTAAGAAGATGTACAACTTAGTAGATTCACCTCATTTCTAACGTAGTTTGTTTAGAAAACAAACACCTTCATTGCCGAACACAGTACTTTGTGAAATAAGGCCGTTCCTTTCTCTGAATGAGTTGCTTTCTTACGAAGAGTCTTCAGTGCTGCAAGAACAAACTTTCCTAGTTTGTGTAATCTAACAAGATGTAAAACTTAGTAGATTCACCTCATTTCTAACGTAGTTTCTTTAGAAAACAAACACCTTCATAGCCGAACACAGTACTGTGTGAAATAAGGCCGTTCTGCTCTCTGAATGAGTTGCTTTCTTACGAAGTATCTTCAGTGCAGCAAGATGAAACTTTCCTAGTTTGTGTAATCTTACCAGATGTACAACTTAGTAGATTCATCTCATTTCTAACGTAGGTTCTTTAGAAAACAAACACCTTCATTGCCGAACACATTACTGTGTGAAATAAGCCCGTTCTGTTCTCTGAATGAGTTGCTTTCTTACGAAGAGTCTTCAAGCAAGATCAAACTTACCTTGTTTGTGCAGCAAGATCAAACTTACCTTGTTTGTGTAATCTAACAAGATGTACAACTTAGTAGATTCAACTCATTTCTAAAGTAGTTTGTTTAGAAAACAAACACCATCATTACGGAACAAAGTACAGTGGGAAATAAGCTAGTTCTGTTCTCCGAATGAGTTGCTTTCTTGCAAACTTTCCTAGTCTTAAGTGCAGCAAGATCAAACTTTTCCTAGTTGCTGTAATGTAACATGATGTACAATTTAGTAGATTAGCTTCATTTCTAAAGTAGTTTGTTTAGAAAACAAAACCCCTTCATTTCTGAACACTGTACTCTGTGAAATAAGCTAGTTCTGTTCTCCGAATGTGTTGCTTTTTTAAGAAGTATCTTCAGTGCAGCAAGATGAAACTTTCCTAGTTTGTGTAATCTAACAAGATGTACAACTTAGTAGATTCACCTCATTTCTAACGTAGTTTGTATAGAAAACAAACACCTTCATTGCGAACACAGGACTGTGTGAAATAAGCCAGTTCTGTTCTCGAATGAGTTGCTTTCTTAACAAGAATCTTCAGTGCAGGAAGATCAAACGTTCCTAGTTTGTGTAATCTAACAAGATGTACAACTTAGTAGATTCACCTCATTTCTAACGTAGTTTGTTTAGAAAATAAACACCTTCATTGCCGAACACAGTACTGTGTGAAATAAGGCCGTTCCTTTCTCTGAATGAGTTGCTTTCTTACGAAGAGTCTTCAGTGCAGCAAGAACAAACGTTCCTAGTTTGTGAAATCTAACAAGATGTACAACTTAGTAGATTCACCTGATTACTATCGTACTTTCTTTAGAAAACAAACACCTTCATTGCCCAACACAGTACTGTGTGAAATAAGCCCGTTCTGTTCTCCAAATGAGTTGCTTTCTTACGAAGAGTCTTAAGTGCAGCAACATCAAACTTTCCTAGTTTGTGTAATCTAACAAGATGTACAACTTAGTAGATTCACCTCATTTCTAACGTACTTTCTTTAGAAAACAAACACCTTCATTGCAGAACACAAGACTGTGTGAAATAAGGCCGTTTTGCTCTCTGAATGAGTTGCTTTCTTACGAAGTATCTTCAGTGCAGCAAGATGAAACTTTCTAGTTTATGTAATCTAACAAGATGTACAACTTAGTAGATTCACCTCATTTCTAACGTAGTTTCTTTAGAAAACAAACACCTTCATTGCCGAACACAGGACTGTGTGAAATAACTAGTTCTGTTCTCGGAATGAGTTGCTTTCTTAACAAGAATCTTCAGTGCAGGAAGATCAAACGTTCCTACTTGTGTAATCTACCAAGATGTACAACGTAGTAGATTCACCTCATTTCTAACGTAGTTTGTTTAGAAAACAAACACCTTCATTGCGAATACAGTACTGTGTGAAATAAGGCCGTTCCTTTCTCTGAATGAGTTGCTTTCTTACGAAGAGTCTTCAGTGCTGCAAGAACAAACTTTCCTAGTTTGTGTAATCTAACAAGATGTACAACTTAGTAGATTCACCTCATTTCTAACGTAGTTTCTTTAGAAAACAAACACCTTCATTGCCGAACACAGTACTGTGTGAAATAAGGCCGTTCTGTTCTCCAAATGAGTTGCTTTCTTACGAAGAGTCTTAAGAACAGCAATATCAAACTTTCCTTGTTTCTGTCATGTAACATGATGTACGACTTAGTAGATTAGCTTCATTTCTAAAGTAGTTTGTTTAGAAAACAAACCCCTTCATTTCGGTACACTGTACTGTGTGAAATACGCTAGTTCTGTTCTCCGAATGAGTTGCTTTTTTAAGAAGTATCTTCAGGGCAGCAAGATCAAACTTTCCTAGTTTGTGTAATCTAACAAGATGTACAACTTAGTAGATTCACCTCATTTCTAACGTAGTTTGTTTAGAAAACAAACACCTTCATTGCCGAACACAGGACTGTGTGTAATAAGCCAGTTCTGTTCTCGGAATGAGTTGCTTTCTTAACAAGAATCTTCAGTGCAGGAAGATCAAACGTTCCTAGTTTGTGTAATCTAAGAAGATGTACAACTTAGTAGATTCACCTCATTTCTAACGTAGTTTGTTTAGAAAACAAACACCTTCATTGCCGAACACAGTACTTTGTGAAATAAGGCCGTTCCTTTCTCTGAATGAGTTGCTTTCTTACGAAGAGTCTTCAGTGCTGCAAGAACAAACTTTCCTAGTTTGTGTAATCTAACAAGATGTAAAACTTAGTAGATTCACCTCATTTCTAACGTAGTTTCTTTAGAAAACAAACACCTTCATTGCCGAACACAGTACTGTGTGAAATAAGGCCGTTCTGCTCTCTGAATGAGTTGCTTTCTTACAAAGTATCTTCAGTGCAGCAAGATGAAACTTTCCTAGTTTGTGTAATCTTACCAGATGTACAACTTAGTAGATTCATCTCATTTCTAACGTAGGTTCTTTAGAAAACAAACACCTTCATTGCCGAACACATTACTGTGTGAAATAAGCCCGTTCTGTTCTCTGAATGAGTTGCTTTCTTACGAAGAGTCTTCAGTGCAGCAAGATCAAACTTACCTTGTTTGTGTAATCTAACAAGATGTACAACTTAGTAGATTCAACTCATTTCTAACGTAGTTTGTTTAGAAAACAAACACCATCATTACGGAACAAAGTACAGTGGGAAATAAGCTAGTTCTGTTCTCCGAATGAGTTGCTTTCTTGCGACGAGTCTTAAGTGCAGCAAGATCAAACTTTCCTAGTTGCTGTAATGTAACATGATGTACAATTTAGTAGATTAGCTTCATTTCTAAAGTAGTTTGTTTAGAAAACAAACCCCTTCATTTCTGAACACTGTACTCTGTGAAATAAGCTAGTTCTGTTCTCCGAATGTGTTGCTTTTTAAGAAGTATCTTCAGTGCAGCAAGATGAAACTTTCCTAGTTTGTGTAATCTAACAAGATGTACAACTTAGTAGATTCACCTCATTTCTAACGTAGTTTGTATAGAAAACAAACACCTTCATTGCGAACACAGTACTGTGTGAAATAAGCTAGTTCTGTTCTTGGAATGAGTTGATTTCTTAACAAGAGTCTTCAGTGCAGCAAGATCAAACTTACCTTTTTTTGTGTAATCTAACAAGATGTACAACTTTAGTAGATTCATCTCATTTCTAACGTAGTTTCTTTAGAAAACAAACACCTTCATTGCAGACACAGTACTGTGGCGAAATAAGGCCCGTTCTGTTCTCTGAATGAGTTGCTTTCTTTAAGAGTCTTTAGTGCAGCAAGATCAAACTTACCTT